>APFE031656198.1:937-46607 GCA_000404065.3 Pinus taeda
ATAAAGGGTAAAGGAAAGTGATCCTTCAAGGTTGCTTTGTTCAATTCTCTATAATCAATGAAAACCCTCCATTTACCATTCTTTTTAGGTACTATAACCAAAGGGGAAACCCACCGGCTATCTGAAACAGGGTAAATGAAGTTTACATTAAGTAACTTTTGGAGCTCTTCTTTCACTATCTCCCTAAGGTTTGGATTCATCCTTCTTTGAGGTTGTCTGATTGGTCTACTGTTTTCCTCAATGTAGATGTGATGAATGCAAGTCTTAGGATCAATACCTTTCATATCGATATACTCCCATGCAAATGCAGTAGAATGTTTTTGCAAGATTTTGGTTAGCTCCTCCTGTTGTGATTTTTCCAAGTTTTTGTTGATATTTAATGTCTTTCCTGGAAAGATCTCAATGGCAGAGCTACCAAACTCTTCCATAGAGAAAAGAGACATTTTTCTAGATTATAGACACTCTATGTCAGAATCCAACTGAAATTGTGTGGAGTCATATTCTGAAGATGATTCAAAGTTTTCTAATGTGTTCAGAATTTGACTATCTTCACTAATCTCAGAAATGGTAAAGACAGGTTGGATAGTATCTTCATCGTCAACCCACTCATTATCTCCTATTTCTGTGATTGCTTTTTCTGGAGGATACAGATTAAACTTCTTTGTCGAATTACCATCAGAAATGTACATATCCCCTGACCTACAACTTATGAAAGCATCAGCTTTGGCTAGCCAAGGTCTTCCTAAAATAAGAGGATGTCCACCTAAATTACTCTTGGGGGTTAAAATCATAAAATCCACTGGATATCCCAAGATCTAAGGAGACTGAAATGTCTTCTAATACACCATCTGGTTTAATAATTGAGCGATCTGCAAGTTGCAATAAAGTAGGTGTAAAAAGAAGATTAGGAAGTTTTAGCTGTTCCATAGTCTGCCTACTCATAATGTTGATAGCAGCCCCTAAATTAATCAAAGTGTTTGGAATTTCTACCCCATTGATAGTTGTTTTAACAATTGGACTACCAGGGTCTACATACTTCTGCAAGATAACTTTTCCCATCATGATATCTGCAATTTTTCCTACCAGGTGGATTTTTCTAGTATCCCTTGGTTTCCTTCCTGGTCTTTTAAGACTTAACTCCTTTATTGTCTTTGCTAGAATAGGAATTTCTTTAATGGCTTGTAACAAGGGAATCTTGATACAAACATTCTTCAATTCATCTAGAAAGTCATAGTCAGGCAACAAGATTTGTTTTTCCACTCCTTTGTCAATTTGTAACCTTTCAGGAAAAGGTGGTGTGGATGAAGATGCAAGTTGCTCAACTATAGGAGTTGTGGGGGTTAACTCTTTTTCTTTTCCTTTTTGAATTCTTGGGTTTTGAAGAGATGCTTCAGAACCCTTATTGGCTACAAGAGAATCTTCCTCAGAAATGCTTTGCTTTTGAACATCTATAGAAGGTTTATCTAGAACTCTACCTAATCTGAGTTGTATAAAATATGTCCTAACTCAAACGCCTGTCCTCACTAGTCCTCAATTTGACAAAGATTTTATCATTTTTTCCTTCGCATCTGAACACACTATAGCTGTTGTCCTTCTGCAGAAAGATGATCAGGGCAACGAAAAGCCAATTGCTTTCTTCAGCCGAGCTTTGAGAGATGCACCCTTGAAATATCAGATTATGGAAAAGCAGGCCTATGCCCTGGTCAAAGCCATCAAAGATTTCAAAATTTACATCCTATACTCCCACGTGATTGCCTATGTCCCTAACGCTGTTGTAAAGTATATATTAACTCAAGAGGGACTAGAAGGCAAAAGAGGCAAGTGGATTGCCAGCATCCTTGAATACGATATTGAAACAAAGCCCACCAAGCTCATAAAAGGACAAGGGTTAGCCAAACTAATGTCCAAAACAAACTTCCAAGCATTAGACATTAATCAACTGGACAATGAATCAGAGCTGGCGACTCCACAGATTAGTGAAACCTTCATGCAATCCCCATGGTATGTTGATATTTGCTTTGTATTGTTAAACCTGTGTGCTCCCCCAGGATTGTCCAGAACCAAGAAAAGATTTTTAAGGATGAAATCATCAAAAAAAATTTTTTGTTTGTTCCCTTAGATGGTGCTTTGTTTTGGAAAAATCATGAAGGTATTTTGCTTAATTGTTTGACTATAAATGAAACTAACAGCATCATGAAAGAATTCCATGCAGGGGACTGTGGAGGACACTTATATTGGAAGTCCATGGCAGACAAGATCTTACGGGCTGGTTATTACTGGCCCTCTCTATTTGCAGATGTAAAGAAGTTTGCTGTCTCATGCCACAAATGCCAAATCTTTGAAGGGAAAACAAAACTACTGCCCTTGCCCCTTAATCCCATTTCAACAGAGAAACCTTTTCAACAATGGGGTCTCGACTTCATTGGAGAAATTCATCCCTCTTCCTCAGGCCAACACAAGTGGATTTTAACAGCCACCGATTATTTCACTAAGTGGATTGAAGCCAATCCATGCAGACAAGCCAACGAATCCACCATTATCCAATTCCTTGAGAGCAATATCCTTTCCAAATTCGGCTGCCCTGAGAAAATCATCACTGACAACACTGCTACTTTCAAATCCAAAAAGATGATCAAGTTCTGCCATAAATACCACATTACCTTGGGCCACTCCACAGCTTACTACCCTCAAGGTAATGGCTTGGCCGAATCTTCCAACAAAAGCCTCATCAATATCATAAAGAAATTGCTGGAGGAAAACAAAAAGAACTAGCATAGGAAGCTCACAAATGCTCTCTGCGCCGATAGACTTTCCACCAAGAAATCCATTGGGATGAGCCCTTATGAACTAGTATATGGCATGGAAGCCAAATCTCCTTCATCTTTGGGCATTCCTACTGTTAAACTGTTGCAGGAAATTCAGGCTGAACCAAATGACATACAGAGAAGAGTTAATCAAACCATTCATCTTCAGCAAACCAGGGAGAAAGTCTACGACAGAGCTCAAATACTGCAAGAAAAACTCACAAAGATGTTTGATAAGAAGGTTAAAGCAGAGGATTTCTGGGTTGGCAACAAATTTCTAAGATGGGACTCACGAATAGAGGACAAGGGAAAACATGCAAAATTCGATTTTCTGTGGAAATTTCCATACACTATCAGCGCCGTGCAAGGAAATAATACATATTTTCTCAGATCTCTAGATGGCAGCACAGCTGAAGAAGGCCCTGTAAATGGCCGAATGCTAAAGCACTACAATGATCCTTTTTGATTAAAAAGAATAAGCGGTGTTATTTTATGTACATAGAATGTTTGTATATATCAGCACTTTGATTTTATTTTGTAAGAATCCATGATGCTAAAGCACGCAGAAGAAAGCAGGCAGTGCTTTACAATTTAACAGAAAAACAGTTAAAGGAAAGTGCTGTTACCAGTCCAAAAGTTCAAATCAGTCCAAAAGTCAGCACTAAGAAGTTCAAAGCACAACCATAACAGAATAATCAAGGCAATCTGACCTGCTGTTCTTGGCTTCTCACAAAGAAAATCCATCCCCAAGTGGAGCCACTGTTAGCCTCCTGCTGCATCAGGTTACTCATATTTCATGAGTGACATTTTTACAGGCCAAATATGTCATATTTTGCATGATGCAATGCTCCATATTTGCTAAATAGTTACCAAGGAGAGAATGCTACTCAAAGTTCATCTAACTGCATTCCAATTTTGAAAAGTCATTCTAGTTTTGTAGAATTTTCAGCTAAAGGGAGGTCCAAACAGCTTAATCTTGGTCTCCCTAGGTTTCAATTTCCTGATTTAGAATATAGAGAATGAAAATCTGTCCAAACAGCTTAATCTTGGCAGATTCTTAGATAGGTAGAGAATCGAAGGAGCCTAACTGCTTAATCTAGGCCCTTGGAAGAAATAAGTGTAGATGTAGATAGGAAGACAGAAAAAGAAAAAGTTGAAAAGCTGGGTCTGCAAGTACAAGTGCACCCAAACCAGAAAGAAGAAAAAAATGTTAGACAAGTAGGCTGGGTAGGTAGTTTTGAGGTTGCAGAATGTTAAATTGTGATCAAGTCCACATTTTCAAATATTACACTCATACAGATCATAGTCAGCAGGCAACTCCCATTTGAATGACTTCAAGCGAGGCATGACTAACTTCCCCTTCTTCTTATTCCCTAAATCACTTACTAACTTCCCCTGAAGAGATCAAGATCTGCCTGATATCTCTTAGTTCATCATTTTCCATTTCACTTGACTTGGTGAAAGATCTGCTTCACTCAAGGAGGGTCCATATTTTCTCTATAAAGTTCTATCACCCCTTTGAAGCCTAAGATCTCTGAAACTTAGCGCTTTCTTGTCATCTCCATATTAACTACTGACATTACTATTTAACTCCCTATGTTTTCCCCATCCCCCTACTAAAACTATGTAGATAATCCCCTTATGTAAATATCCCCTCCCCCTGGTTGAAATATAACCATAAGTACTTCTCTGGGAATTACTAAGTCACCTAGACTTTAGTAAAAACCCTCCTTCTGCATAAATTTCCATTCTCAGGTGTTTGGACCCCTTCCAAACACTAAGAAAACCCTTTCCAAATGCTAAAAACCTCCCCGCGCATTCTTCTTTGGAAACTATTAATGCTTGTTTGATAAATTTCCACCACGCAAAACACATTTAACCCATTTTCTAAAGTTCAAAACCCACAGCGCCGCGAAAAATTAAACCTTTAACGTGCGCGCTCTTTTGTTAAAATCCGCGAATCTCTCCAATCTGTCCACCTTCGGATCGCCCCCCCCAGATCCGACGGCCCTTGTTCACATCGGCCGCCCTATTGTGGTGGTAGGTTACCACCCGACATCCGACGGTTTTACCGTTGTACACCGGGACAGGTGGCAGCCTCCCATTGCATCGGGCCACCCCTGAAAGAAACCACCTTCGTACCAAAGGTGGTCTGATGCACAGGCAAAACCGCCCTCCCCTCACATAACAGGAGCGCCACCTCACCCTGCCACATCGCCTCCACATCACCTCACACAGCCTGCGCCCGGCTCACGTCACCACGCCGTACTGCCACGTCACCCTGATGATGTCAACATGCTGACGTCATATCCGTACCAGAGGACCCCACTGCTGACATCAGCATGCTGACGTCATGCGCCTTACTACTAACGTCATGTTGACGTCAGCAGCCAAAAAACCGAAAATTCGCGCAAGCACAAAAGTTGAGCTTCGGAGCTCCGGAATGAGAAACAGAGGCAGTTTTCGATGCACGATTAGCTACGGAAAATAGGCCATATTGGGGAATCTTTACAGAATATTTTGATTCCTTGGCCCTTTTTGCATCGAAAAAGCCCGAAATTGCCCGATTTGGCCAAATTAAACGAATCTGAAGACAGAAAGAGACCAGGAACAGAGATTAAAGAGTATCAGATCAAATTTGCAGACAGAAAGCACGTCAAAGAGTATCAGGAAGCAACGAATACCATCAATGTAGTGGCAAAGTGTATCAGAGGAGATTTTCTCAGGGCTCGAGGCAAATCCAACATTAAAACGAAAGCCCTGAAAGTCAAGAAGCAATCGAAGACGCATTGAAGGCTCACCAGCACAAATGACTGCACATTAAACTCACGGAAGATCAGTGGATCAAAACTCAATGCACAGTTATGACAGAACCACCGCACCAAGTCACACAGGACACCTCATCAACATCAACTTGATTCAGTTGCCTCTAGCGCAACCCAAAGGACTTACTTGCATTTAATTCCAGTAACAATTAGGTTTTAGAAAAAGCTTTTTCCAGCAAACCTATTTAGGTCAATTGTAATAAATGACTTCAGATATTTTTCTTATATATACCACCTTGAAAAATGGAGTAGGGGTTGGTTGGTTGGTTGGTTGAAAAGTAGTTTAATCTTTGTGATTCTGATCTTTCTCTCAAGCAGAGACTCGCACTGTAACTGTGATGCTTTCTATAATCAAAGACTGTTGAAAGCATGGATTCTAAAACTGTCTGTTGTGTTTAATTGTCCGAGGAGTGATTGTGGAATTCCTGTGCTTCGACATGTTTCAATAAGTGTTTCTTAACTCTGTTATTTTATTCATGTTTGTTTTATCAAAAATTCGCCCTCTAAATTGCAGAAAAGAAGAATAGCTTAGGATTTGCTTAACTGCACCTTAGGCTCAATTTCTGCGATTTTTCATGTTTTCATCAGGAATAGTTATGAACTGCAACTTAATGATCTTGTTTACGCTGTCTTTCACTTATGAATGATAATTTAGGAATTCTTAACTGCTCCTAGATAACCATTCCTTCACTTCTCCTCCTGTCAGATCTGATGAAAGATATTAATTGCCTTTCATCCCTGACCATCATTCCATCCTTCAGCAAATTGATCATTGTCTCATGTGTGTCTACTCGCTCCACTTGTGACCAAGAAAAACGCACCAGCAAGCCTTACTCCATGACTCCATGCCCAATGGTTTGAAACTGATCACACCTTACCTTGCCCTCTTGCTTGGAATTTCTACCTGCAACAACCTTCCATCCAAACAAAACAACAAAACCCCTGTACCCAACAACTAGCCTAAAATCACCATCAACAAGGTTAAATCATAAGAGAAGACCTCTCTGATTGCAGGTGGGCTAGAACCTGCAATCCAAAGATTGGTTTGTGGTTACCTCGGCTGTATCCCTACAGGAGCTTAGGGACAACCTGAGTGATAACAGGTAGAAGGTTTGTCTACTTTCTCTTCGTATTTTGATCTTTGTGAACATTGTGTATATGGGAAGCAGAATCAGGTGAGTTTCCTCTCTATTGCTAAGAGGGAAAGAGGGGTATTAGAGCTTGTGCATAGTGATGTGTTTGGACCTGTGTTGGTTCCATCACTGGGTAATTCTGTGTATTATGTATCATTTATAAATGAATTCTCATGTAATACATGGATATATTTACTTAGGAAGAAATATGAAGTCTTTGACAGGTTTAAAGAATTTAAGGCTTTGGTGGAAAACCAGACACAGAAGAAGATAAAGGTGATGAGGATAGATAATGGTGCAGAGTTTTGCAAGAAGGAATTTGAAGAGTTTTGTAAGAAGTGTGGTATAGAACGTCAGAAAACTACTCCATACACACCTCAGCAAAATGGAGTTGCAAAAATAATGAATAAGAAATTGATGGAAAAGGCAAGAATCATACTCAATGGTATTGGGTTAGGATAGGAATTTTGGGAAGAGACGGTGGAGACTACTTGTTACCTAGTTAATAGATCAACTTCATCAGCATTTGACGATAAGTCTCCACATGAGGTATGGACTGGTAAGAAACCATCTCTTTCACATGTGAGGGTATTTTTTTGTGATGCATATGTACATGTTCCAAAGGAGAAAAGAACCAAGTTGGATAGTAAATATGAAAGGTGCATCTTTGGATGCTTTAAAAGGTTATAAGATTTGGAAACCATAAACAAGGAAGGTTATGTGCATCCGAGATGTGGTGTTTAGAGAGGTGAAATATGTTATTAAACATGAATTCCTACCAAAGGAACCTGAGAATATAGAGTTTGAGCTAAAGGAGGAAGAATCAGACTTCATAGCAGAACAAGAATCAGAAGATGAAGCACCACAAACTCTAGTTGTGAGAATATCAGTTTGAGAAAGAAAGATTTTAGAAAGGTATAGTCCATCTTCTTTCTGTTCAAATTTTTCTTTATCTATTACTGATGATGATCCCATAACTGTCAAGGAGGCAGTAGATTCAGAGGATAGAAAACTCCAGAAAGAGGCCATGGTTGATGAAATGGCATCTTTGGACAAAAATGAGGCTTGGGATCTAGTGGAGTTGTCGGCTGGAAGAAAACCCATTAGAAGAAAATGGGTGTTTAAGAAGAAGATGAATGCATAAGGCAAGGTGGATAAATACAAAGCTCTTATGGTAGCAAAAGGTTATTCCTAGGTGTTGGGAATTGATTTTGGTGATATTTTTTCTCCTGTCTCTAATGTAGCTTCTATTATATTACTTTTATGTGTTGTTGCTTCTTTTGATTTTGAGGTAGAACATATGGATGTGAAGACAACATTTCTTTATGGGGATCTAGAAGAAGAGATCTACGTGAAGCAACCTAAAGGCTTCACGATGAAGGGAAAAAAGAACTAGCATGCAGGTTAACAAAGTCTCTCTATGGGTTAAAATAGTCACAATGATGCGGTATCAGAAATTTGATACATTATACGGGACTTGGATTCACCAAAAGAAAACATACCATTATGTGTAATTTAAATTAATTAGTGACCATGTTATTTATTTAGTCTTGTATGTGGATGAAATGTTTATGATTGGAAATGACAAAGAAATTATCCAGGATTTGAAGACCCAATTGCGCTTCAAATTCAACATGAAGGATCTTGGTGCTACACACTATATTTTGGGCATGGAAATTAAATGAGATCGGGAAAAGAGAAAACTATGGTTAAACCAAAGGAAGTATATCGAGATAATAATGCAGAGGTTTAATATGCAAGATAGTAAACCGATGAAGGTTCTTATTCCTATAGGTGTAAATTTATCTGTTGAACAATGTCCCAAAACACAAGAAGAGGAAGAGGACATGTCTCGTGTTCCATACGTAAGTGAATTCGGTAGCCTAATGTATGCAATGGTCTGTACTAGACTAGAAATTGCACATGTAATGGGAGTATTGAGGAGGTTTATGTCAAAACTAGGGAAGGAGCATTGGACAATAGTGAAGCAGGTTTTCAGGTATTGGCATGGCACTAGCGATTATGGTATGTGCTACCATAGAAGACCAGGATTGGACAGATTTTTGGACATACATGGCTTTGTTGATGTAGACTGGGCTAGAGATCTGGATCAAAGAAGATCTATAAGTGTGTATGTGTTTAACATATTTGGTGGTGCAATCCATTGGATGAGCAAGAGATAGCCTGTAGTGGTGCTTTCAACTATAGAGGCAAAATATATGGCAACCACTCATGTAAGAAAGGAAGCAGTTTGGTTGCAAAGATTGTGTTCAAGTATGGGACTAGTACAACGAGCTATAAGGATAGGATGTGCTAGCCAAAGTGCATTTTTCTTGGCAAAGAACCCTGCTTATCATTTAAAGACAAAGCCCATTGATGTTTAGTATCACTTTGTGAAGGGTATGGTTGAGGAAAAAATGATGTTGCTAGTAAAGGTGGACACTTCGAAGAATGTTGTAAATGCATTGATGAAGTTTGTGAACACTGAGAAGTTTTCTTGGTGTAGAGAAACAATGGGAGTTGTGGGGTTGGACTAATGACTAAGCGCTCAAGTAACCACATGTGTGGAAAGGAAAACAACAAGTGGGAGAATGTTGGGAGTGTGTTATATTCTTTCCATGACTAGTTGCATGTGCAGGGGGCGATGGCCCCCCTATTTGTTGCGTTGGGCGCAACACGAGGGTCACAAGGGTGGCATATTCACCCCTGTCAGGGGGTTTCAAGGGGGCGGTAACCCACCTGTGTGGGGTCTAGGGAAACGCCCAGAGATATTTTTTTTGGACCTTATATTAGGTGGGTAGGCCTACCTATGGTTTTGTGCAAGGTTTCGCACATGGTTTTGGGCATGATGGTTTTTTGCCCATGGTATTTTTTAGATCTAGTCACGGGAAATAAAATTATTTTCTAATCAAGGTTTAGTGGATTGGGGTTTATGAATGCTTCTAAATGTATATATATGTATTGTTACATTGAAAGTAACATAATGAAAAATCAAACTAGTAATCCTGGTTTTGGGATCTAGGGGAAAATCTCTATGTATTTGTTTTGTGTTTTTCGCCATTATATATTTTTTGTTTTTAAGAATTTGTTTACGGGTAATTTTTATATAGGGTTAAAACCTACATAGAGGAAAGGTGAAATAATGAAATCTAAATAATCTAATTGAGGATGAATTATAAATGTCATTATGGAAGGAAAACATTAAATGTCTAGTAAGTTACGACATAGCACTTTAACAGTGAATTCTGAAACAAATCCTTGCTTTACTAAACATTAAGATTTAACATTCAAGCATGATGACAAAAAGAGATAAAGATTACAACAAAAGAGACCACATGACCATTAGAAACTGACACATGAATCCCTCTAAAACAAGACCTCAATGTTTATTCATTCACTAAATTGTTTTTTTTTAATGAAAGAGTACAATGCACAATGATTTTCTCTCAAAACCCTGACCAACCATTTATTAATAAAAAATTCATAATATATACATAAAAAAAAGTCGTTCCTTCCTTTGGGAACTGAATTCCTCAAAAAAAATTGTTTTCTCCCTACTGTAGCGAATATAGAACTGCTCTTTGAAAAGTAGGAAATTATTTTAACCAAAGATTTCTCAAACAAATTACCTTAAATAAAATGTCTAAAACAAGTTTTGAAGCTCTTAAGCACTTCAGAACATTAATCATGACCATAAAAATCAATTACATGAAATTTAGACACAAATTTTATGGTCAAGGGATTGACTATGTGGAAGCGTACTTCCTTCTTCAACAGAAACACATCAACAAAAGCATAGTGAATTGATGGTTTAACTAATTATGATCATCTTATGAGCCTTTGAATGAGTCATGCATTTGAAAAATAACCTAGACATCATCAACTTCGCCTTGAAAATCCTCTTTTTATATTGTAAACTTTCCATCCTTCAAAAACACCATCTTCAGTAAAAGCATAGTGCCTGTGTGAAAGCACATTGAAATTTTACCTTTAAATTTTAACTAATGTTGAGGTTTCTGAATAAAGAAAACAACTTTTTTATGGTGCTTAAATTCTTGTAAGCCCTTTTCAAGTTCCCAAAACATCCAAAACATCACCTTTCTATCAAATTCTAATGCTTTGTCAGTAGTGTCATGTGAATTGCCCCCTTTGCAAAAAGTTTCATAAGTTTCAGGAATCTCACTGATTGTTCTCCCAAAAGGACTTAATACAGAATATAAACATCTCAATCTCCTTATCCAACTTCATTCAACTACTATATTTTGGAAAAAAGAAAGAAAAACAAAAACTATTTTGATTACCTCTCAAGACTTGAACTTTGGCTGCCTCAGCCAACAAATCAATATTTCATGTATCCTTCTCTTGTATTTCATGCAATGTCTCCTGAAATTTTTGTTTAGCAGCCCTTAGCTCCTTCCTCAATGTGAGTTTTTGTCAGCATATGTTCTTGAGCTTCCTATACAAAGGCAGAGTTCTCTTCACCATATACTTAACATTTGACAATTTTGGCCCACACATGTTCAAATGATCATATATCCTTTATTTGGCCCTTTCATCTTCTTTCTTAAGCCTAGCGATCTCATTCTGAGATTGTTTCATCTTCTTCCTCATCATATGGAAATTATGTTTCCCTTCATCCATCTCAACCTTCTTCTCTTATTGGACTGAATCTTCCGTCTATGTCTGCAACTTTCTTGTTGAAGACCTAGTCACATGAATTCTTGCTAATGAAGCCTCCAACTCTTGAATGCTCTATGTTACTACCTTCTCTTTACTTTTGGACTTAGTGACAGATGGAGTTTTCTTTATCACTAGTTTTATTTCACTAATCTTAGGTGTCTTTTCCAAAGTAGTTTTCTTCGACTTCCTATTGTCATGTTGTAGTTGGGAAATAACTATGTGATCCGTTTTCGTATGTTCCTATAGTTCTAATATTTCCTTATATTTTTCATCTAAAACAATATCCTTTGGTACGGTATCTAGAACTTTAGTTGGTTGTTTAGGTGTTTTCTCCATAGGTGATTTCTTTGTAGCAACTCTTATGAGTATATTTTTGGGAACTTCCACTACCTCAGGAGATAAATGAAGCTTCTTAACCTTTTTCTTGCTTGATGGGTCAACTAAAAATGATGGCATTTTTACTAAACTCTCAACTGGTGATTGCACATCTCTTTCCATAGATGAAGTTGTATCCTTTTTACTCTAGGGACTAGCTTGAAATCCAGTTTTCAACTTGGATGAATCTATGAATGCCTCCCATGATTGGTTCCTCTTCTTTATTTCTTCCACCACTAACAATTTATTCAGAGAAAAATGAAAGGCATTGGGCTCTACTTGACATCTCTTACCTTGAACCTTATCTTCCATCTTACTAAGGCTTTTGAATAAATAGAAAGGTAGATCCAGAGGGCCTTTTCATGTGAAATGCATAAATAACCTAAAATGATACTGATAGATTCTCCCAGATCTTCCTTCACAAGTGAAATATCTCTGGATTAACTTAAGAATTTTTTCGTAGGGTACAAGTAGATATTCTCTTGGCACAATAGCTCCATATTCCTCACTTCTGTACTTTGTATTTAAGAAATATTTGTAGTTGACTATGTCTAGAGGCATGCCCTTGACCATTGTTCTACTTGTAGAGGAATCTTTGTAGCAGCAGAAATGGTGACATCTGACACTGGAAAAATCAACTCTCCAATATTAACATCTACCCTGGTGAAATCCAAAGCAAACTATTTGGTCAGTTGAACACTATAACCCTAGATATTCTCGAAAAATATGATGCAGCTAGCTTGTTCAAATGTAACTCTAATTGTTGGATCTAATTTTATCAATACAAGGTGTTAAGGCTCAAACCTTATCATGTCTCCTCCTTTGTGCTTATTTATGTCTGGAGTATCACGACTCATAAGAAAACATGAACTCTAGGGTTTTTTAATGCAATTTAAACGTTTGACAATTGAATGCATCAATAGGGTAGAAACTATGAAATTAGGGATTTAGAGGGGAGATTTATGAAAAAATTTAAATGAAAATCCCTATTTTGACAAATTCAAATAGAAAAACTCATTTCTCATACCCAAAGCAGCAACTTGTTGTTTTTGCCTACAGAGGAAATTTAAAAACACGAGTGCAGTGAGAAAGCACAGCGCATGGGGTGAAAAGGTTTCTTGATGTTGTAGGGCAAAAAAAATAAGGCTTTTGAAACTCTAGAACACTAATATGGAATTGTTAGGATCCAGGATATAGGTGTCAAGAAAATTTTTGAATGTTTAACACAAGAAAAATAGAAAGTGTGACGAATGCGTGAAAGCACAGGGAATTCTCCAGGTGCATCAAAGAAAACACACCGAGCTATGAATTTGAAGGTTGCGAGGTCATGTGATTGTTTTCCTCGACAGAAAAGGGTAATTTGGACAATATGTATGAAAAATAATTCATTAAAATGAGGGATTGAAACCTGGAAGTGGCGATAATTTCTTGGCTTAAAGAAGTGCAACGACTATGTGAAAGCACAAAACCTCCCTTGTAGACTTAGTGCAGCTAATCTAAGTGATTTCTAAAATGTTTTCGATGGAAAAATAAATTCATCTCCTATTTATTTGATGCTATAGTAAATTTTTTAACTTCCAAGATGAGCCAAACTCGCCTTCAAGGGAAATTATTGTAATTTGAAACTCTAATCATGAAAACAAAGTAAAGGAAAAAGTGCAACATGTTTTCATAACTATTGTACTAGAGGTGATATCATAGCACAATATGATTTGAAAACCTAACTGATTGAATTGGCCCCACTTATTTTTCCTAATGATGAGAAGACAGGACTCACTATGACCTCACTCATGATTTTGTATGAGACATCGACCCTCGACTCACTTAAATCAATCTTTAGGGAATGAATGACTATCTTGGCATTATTACTCACACACTCTAACATAATTACATCAATAATAAAATCTTCTATTCTTTACAAATACCAATAGCTTGATCTCTAAGAGATCATAGAAAAACTTTTACACATTTACCAAAATAAATTTAAAAGACTAAACTTGTTTTTGACTACTATAATATAGTACACTAATAGTCACAAATCTATTGATTGCTATAGGAGGAATATGGAATAGAAATATTATCATTCCTATGCTCCCTTTTCTAGTCATGTAAGATGTTATACTTGTAACAATTTTGGGCATGTAGAAAAGGAATGTGGGAACAAGACAATGAATTCATTTAGATAACAAATCATGTAGAAAGTTAAGAAAATTGTTGAATCCCCTAGCACTCCTCATGCTAAGTAGAAATAAGAAGAACAAGTAAGGTGTGGCATTTCTATATGCTTGTTTGAAGAATAATATCAATGGTACGTATACAACTGATTCCCTCATCACATGTATGGAAATAAAGGAAAAATCATCTTTCTCAAAAGTAAGAGTGGTAAGATTATTCTTGGAAATGGTACATCTGCAAAAGTACTAGGTAAGAGTAATGTTGATGTTGATATAAGAAATAAAGAAGTAGTTGATGTACAATAAGTTAATGGGTTGAAGGATAACATTCTAAGTGTAAGTCAAATAGCCAATAAAGGGCATGTAATTGTATTTACATCAACTAGATGTAAAATTATAAAAGAAGACACCGGGAAAACTATAGCAAAAGGGTTCAGAAATTCAAATAATTTATATGTGCTAAAGAAGTATCCAATGAGAAATAAGAGGTCTAGCTCTTCTTCTTCAGATTCATAGTAAAGGAAGACAACCCCTATTATAGTATAATAGTGATTGCATAAGTAAATATGAGGTACATAGCCTCATGGAGAGCATATAATGGCTATCAAGTCCACATGATCAATGGTGTATGATCTCAGGGGGAGCTATGCATGTGTAACTTGATGATGAATTCTAATTGTTGATATGTTAGTATTTTGGTAATGTTTATGTTACTAATGTTGCATCTGACAAAGTGACTGTAATGAGAAACATATATGATATGGTCAGGGGGAGTTATGGCCATGCAAAATCAGCATTTCATATTCTGTACATGTTTCTTATGAATGACAGTCGCATATGCACACATTTTTTGACTTATAAAGTCATGTATTCTTATATGTGGTGATTAAGAAGTGGCACAAATTCAGCGAGAGCTTCTCATATACTTCCATTAGTTCATCATTGGTATTTTGGTTCTGACATTGGTTTGTTATAGTTTGTTAATGAAGCCCACACTACTTAGGAATGGTGTTAGTTGATAATGGATTTATAAAATGTTGCAAAATATTATATTATTGTTGGTGTTGAAAATTTCCCTTGGTACATTTGTTGGGATGGATATAATATGATCATAATTGATGGTGAAGAGTTGTCACAAGTTCAGGGGGAGTATCTTTAATGCTTCTAATAGTTCATTGTTAGCATCATGGTTTCTAGAGCACTCCTTACTGCATGGTGCTAACTATGATGAGTTCATGGTTATTACTATTCTCATCAATATTATTTCCTTGCTCACTATTGAAAATACATGTTTTTGTCTATATGTCATGGATGCTTGGATTGCTTGAGTTGCATTTGGTGAGGTGGTTAATTCACGTGATAAGGAATATATGTATGCTATGTTCACTAAAGATGTTGGTTATGTTGTTGATCATTTCTACTCTACTTGATGGCTTATGACACTAGAAGTTCTCGTTGTTTGTACATATGTTGTTGATGCATGTATATGCTACCTATGCTGTTGTGATATAAGAGATTGATATGTCTTTGATACTTGAGAATTGTGGCTCCTCCTATATGTGGAGGGATAATGTTGACCTTGATGACATGAGGTCAAGGGGATTAGTTGCTAATAGAGTTCAATTGCACAATATTATTCTTTTGCTATAGTTTCTTAGTGATTCTTGGAAGCATTGCATATTTGGTCATGTGTTGATGATATTAGAGAGATTGATGCTACATTGTCTTATCTTACATTACTCCTTGCTGAAGAGGATGTTCATGTTGTTGTCATTATGACATGTATGTTTCTTATTATAGATGCCTATATGGTGCATGGTGGTTCTTAATGAATATCATGGTTTTTCTACAATGGATACTGCATTTTTTAGATTATTGTTTATGATTATAGATGTCATGTATTTCTCTTGATGTAAAGGTCATGAAAAGACCCATGTGGTAATGATTTTAAAATTCAATCATGTATGGGCTATTGGGTAAAATGTGTAACCCCATTATGTTGGGTGATTGATGTAATCATGGGATAATAGAGTCATTGGTGATAGGAATGTTCATAATTGTTTATGGATAGCCATGTATTTGAGTAAAGCCCTATACTTTTATTGTATATCTTTATAAATTCCAGTATATGCTCATGGGTAGCATGGTCAATATGTAGATTTCATGATTTATATTAGTATATAATACTTACAGCAATGAGTGCTATAAGAGAAAGTACTCCATTCATATTGGTTCTGCCATTTTCCCTTAATGCCAAAGGGGGAGAGAAGACTTGGTGTTTGCGGGTAGTTTCCAAAAACCAAAAATGGTTGCCATCAAGTCCAATGGATGATATTGTTGACATTATGGCTAATGTGCTGCCCTTAATGGAAACCTTTTTTACAAATATGTTCTTGATGTTAACTTGGTTATAATATGATGGTTACGAAACTAATACAGATAACAAGAATATTGTTATAGATATTACAGAGGATATGGAAGAGAATTGGCAATTTGGTCATAGGAGGCATGAAAAATGTGATGTTTGAAAAGAATATGTGACTCCTGTGAAGAAGAGTCACATACATACATAGCCTCTATGAACAAAAGTTGCATACATAACCTAAACCATGGAAAATTGGATACGAGGGGCCATTATCATCGTAATTTCTCATACTATTGTAATGACAATGTCTATTTGATACTTTCAAGTGAACACCATCAACATTACCAAAGGATTATAATGTGGTATTGGAAAAGGAAAAAGTTATATAAGGAGATGGAGATCAAGGAGTTAAGGGTGCAATGAAATAGATGATTCATGTGTAATCCTATCTGAAATCGGTGTGCACCAAGGAGCAAGGAGAAGGCTTGGATATGATAGATTTGAAAGTATATTGAAGACTAATGGATATGTATGTATAGCTAACAATGTTAGGTTTGTGGTTATAATGATGGTATGATGTGATTGTGCAGTAGTATGTGTCGCTGATAGTATGTGCACATGGATCTAGGTTTTTCATGTGTTATGATTTGCAATGAAGAAGTTGATTTAGTAATTTAAGATCTATCCACAAGTTTGCTTCTGGATAGTCGCGTACATATGTGGATATGCTTCACAATAGTCATGTTTATATTCTGAGATAATTTTCCTTTGGATTATTGCTTGATTTAGGTTGTTTACAGATGTTTGGATGTAGATTAATTTGATTATTTGTTGTTTTCTGTCAATGTTGTCTTAATCAAGATATTTGATATTTGAATGTGTTGGTGATCAGTTATAGAGTGGTGACTTGACTTGGTATGGCATGACAATATTTTTGAGGGGGTTACTTGGCATGTTATTATACTAGTTTGATCTAGTTCAGTGATTAATATACTTTATTAATTCATTTGATATACATTATTCAATGATTTTGTTCTCGAAGATTCAGTTACTCAATATTTTATGAGTTGATATCTATATGAAATTTTTATTCACAAGATGGGCATATATACACAGATCCTTATGATAGTCGTGTATATATTCAAAGTTAAATTTGATTAAGGTTTGCAGTGCTACTTGACTTTGGCTGTTGATTAATTCCGTTTTTTTTGTTATTTCTCATCAAGGATGTCTAGTATCTGACAATGTGCTTATTAGTTTGGTTAATCAATGATTAGTTGATTGGTAACTTGGCATTGGTTTAATATTCAATGATTTAGTTGCATCAATGATTCAACTTAATGGTGATTATTTTTTAGTGGTGATTCAGTGATTGTAATTCAGATTTTGTGATTCAGTATTCAGTTTGGTATTAAGCATAATGTTGAGTGTGGGTCCAGTTTGAAAATATTATGAAAGGTGGCATATAGGTTTTGATGTTTGTTTGAGACAGGTGGATCTAGTATGAAATATTATGAAATATGGTCCATAATGGGTGTTGAGGTTTGGAGCCTTCAGTAAGGGAGTCAAAGCTTCCTTCCTATGGTAGCTTCCAGGGGGTAGGTTCTCCCTTTAGATAAGAGCCGATAAATAATATCAAGGGGTTGTAGTTCCCTTCCAGTCAATGTTAGAGAACTAGTGGAGATTGTAGCCTCCTGTAGGTGGGTGCTTGACTGCTAGTAAGATTTTGTGTCAGTACAAGATGTAATGAAGATTTTTTTATATGATAAGAAAGAAAAAAAATACAACAACAGTGGTTTTCTCCCACATTGGGTTTCCACTTAAAAGTCTTGGTGTTCATATGTGTTGATGTGTTGCTTATGTGTTGTGATTTCTCTATTATTTATTGCATACTTGATGGCTAATGAACTAATAATGCAATGATTAAGTTAAACCTATGATGGAAGTTTTGAAAAATTAAGTAATCTGAACATATGTGGTTTGCATTCACTAAAGTTGCATACACACACGAGTTGCATGAATAATAGTAGCGTAAAAAAAATTTGAATGTGAAATTGGAAGTTAAAGTGAATTAAAAATACTAAATCACACCTACCCCCCTCCCCCTCAATATTTTTCCTAACATCACCTAGGGGCATAATCTACATGTTAAATTCCAAAGTGTCAAAAGCTTAATTAATCATTAGGATAATTTACCATTTGTCCATAGTGTAGCCCCACATATTTCCTTGATCTTGATGGGCTCAAACTTCTAATTTGTCATCGAATATAAATCAAGTAAATACCCCAAACTTTTTGTTGGTTGTCAATAGGTAAATACCTCAACCTTTTTTGAGAGAATAATTTCAGTAAAATCACATAAAAAATTATTCGTCAACGCGTTTCGAACCAACTAGTGTGGTTCATCGTTAGGACAAGTTGAAGACCCAATCTGAGCGACAAGTTAAATAGGGACAACAGGCCATTCCAACAACTATATTTTACTGAATAATGGATAAACAAGACCTCTAATGGCTAGATTTGACCAAGGTCCATGGTTGTTACAAAAAAAATTAGTTAAGTTATTTATATTATTATTAATATAAATTAAATATTATTGTTCCTATAAATAGTATAAATATTAGGGGAAAATACTATTAAGAATAAAATATTAATATTAACAATCTTAAATCTTATGGTAAATCCCATATTATCAGTGACCATTGTCTTATATAGATATTAATATTATTATTATTATTTATTAATATGATTATTATTTAATGGCCTAGTGTAAAAAATAATAGTAATATTATGATTATTATTAACTTGAAACTTTAATACTTAGCTAATATTACAAACTTATAGTCTGATTAATCCTATTAAAAGACTAATATTATTATTAGTGTTATATCTTTGTATTATTATAATTGTTAATGATAATAGAGATAATGTTATAACAATTTTCTATAAGGTTAATTATTATTTTTTAGAAGTGACTTAATGTTAAAAAGATATTAATAAGATAATTGGCCTAGGGTGAAAAATTCTTTTATTACTAATTATAATAAAATTATACAATCCAAACCTGATCAAGGAAAGAAGAAAGGTAACAAGGAACAAAGGGAAGCCAGGGATGAAGAGGCTAAGAAGAAAGAGCTGGGATCCAGCAACTACTAATCTTCCAGCCATCATCCCTATTGAGATTATTAGGCCTTTTCTCGATTTCAAGGGCTTCTCTAAATTTTCGATGGTGAAATTGCACAACTTTCGCAATAACGCAAGCCTCTTTTATACATACATGATGTTTAGTCTTCTCATCATGCTTTGCAAGGGCAGAGGACTTGGCCCTACCATGTTTTAAGTCCACTAAGTGCTCATTAATCCTTTGATTAATAGAACGACCAATCTCACCAAGGTATAGAGTCCCACAAGAACAGGGAATGACATAGACACCCTTCATGTCTTTAGGGTCGACCAGATCTTTAACAGATCTCAAGGAGCTACGTATGGTATTAAGAGGTCTAAAGGTCGAGGGAACATTGTGCTTCTTAAGAATCCTGGAAATCATGTCAGTGATACCTTGGATGTAAGGTAGGTGAGCCCCTAGGACCCGGTCTTTAGGATCTTTATGGACAGAAGGCTCCTTCCGGGCCTTGAGGAAGGCTTTCTGACCCAGGTGTCTACTGTAACCATTTTTAACAAAGACATCTAGGAGATGAGCCTTCTCCTTTTCCAAGTTCTTTTCATCAAATATTCTTAAAGCACGGGTGGCAAGCGTGCCAAGAACGCCCAACTTCTGAGAAGGGAAATAATGGGAGCTAGCATGGAGATATTGATCAGTATGAGCCTTTTTTCAAAATACCTGGTGGGAAAAGGAACCATCAATATTCTTAGAGATGAGAATATCAAGGAAAGGAAGACAACCATTGAATTCCTTTTCCATAGTGAATTTAATGGCGGAGGATTGATTATTGAGATGATGGAAGAAAAGATCTAATTCATCATGACCATGAGACCACAGGACACCTGTGTCATCTACAAATATCTTCCATAGCTTCAATAAGAGATGGGTGGAGACCAAAGCTTTGGACTCAAAATCCTCCATAAAAAGATTAGCGACAACAGGAGACAGGGGGAGCCCATGGCAACCCCACAGGTTTGCTCATAGGACTCTCCTTTGAAGCTAAAAAGGGTGGAAGTAAGGCACAACTCAACTAACCAAGTGATCTCAGGGTCAGTGAGCTTGTTGATAACCTCCATGGTCTCATTGATGGAATACAAGTGTACAGGCAGACCACATCGAAACTCACCAGAATGTCCTTGGGATCAATCTTAATTCTCTTAAGATCATCAACAAATGATGCAGAGTCTTTGACGAAAGACTCCATGCGACCAACCAAGGGTCTAAGCTTCAAGGCGAGGAATTTGGCAAGGAGGTAAGTAGGACCACCAATGGTATTGACAATGGGTCTCAAGGGAACCCCCTCCTTATGGACCTTTGGAAGGCCGTAGATCCTAGGTGTAATAGGGTTGCCCTCTATGAGTTTCTAGGATAAAGGAATAGTGGAATTACAAGACTTGATCGCAAGAGCTATTGCTCTAGAAACCTTCTTAAGAAGATAAATACCTCAACCTTTTTTTGTTGGTTTTCAATGAATAAATACCTCAACCTTTATTCTAACCACCAATGGGTTCATTGTTCATTGGTGAAATTTGTTATGCAACTTAAAAATTATTCATTAAACCCCCAACAATCACGATCAACAAGTCCATAAGTGAATATCTCAACTTTTTCCGTGATCAATGAGTAAATACCTCAACCTTTACTTTTTTATTTTTTATTTTCAATGGATAAATACCCCAACCTTTATACCCACCACCCATGGTTTATTGGTAATTAGTGAAATTTGTCTTATAACTTTAAAAACCATTCACTAAACCCCAATGCTCAACCATCAACAGGGTTTGAAATGTAAATTTTAGAATTTGGTCAAATTTTGTTGAACCCACAAAATACTTTTTAGCCATCAACAAAATTTAACATGCGGTGGACTTTTGAGTCATCGACAATATTTAAAATCTAACTTTTAAAGACATTCAAATTCTATTTAAAATCTAACTTTGAGAGGCATTCAAATTCTAAAATTCATAAAACCCCATATGGTATTATCAGTCATGGGTGAAATTTAATAGGTTTATTTGATAAAAATGGTTGAACACTTATAAAATAGATTTAACAAGCTTCCCAACAAATTTAAGAAAATTTGCATTAAACATTAAATAGAATTATTGCTATTAATAAATTTAACAAAATTTACAGCCAATTTAAGAAAACTTGCATTAAACATTAAATAGGATTAGGATGGTTGCTATTAATAAATTCAATCGAATTTAAGAAGTGTGCTCTCTGCGCGCAGCTCTTAAGTTCATGACTAGAAATCCTTTACTCTTTTGTACGAGAATATATATATATATATATATATATATATATATAATATATATATTATATATATAATATAGTAATTTTTAATGGATTTAACAAATTTACTATATTTATTCAAGTAACAAGATTATTATATTCCTAAAATTTAAATGCAAATGTGTGATTTATGAGTAATTACTATTTACTAAATTTTATACCATTTCTTGTGCCTGAATAAACAATTAAGTTCTCCCTTTCACATACCAATTTATTCCAAAAAAAAAACTATTGCATAATAGAAATAATATACATCCAAACTAAAATATATCTTAAATTCCAAATTTTATAAAAAATAAGGTATATATTTTTTATATCTAATTTAATAACAAAAGTTCAAAGAGTAATTAAATAAGGATGGCATGAACATACACAACACTTCTCTAAAATTTCGTGCAATCAACTCATTTGGAAAAGAGCTTATTTAAACATACTCTTAAATGTTCCCAAAAGCATACCAACTCATTTGGAAAAGAGGTTACCTAAAGATACTCTTAAATGTTCCCTAAGGCATACATGGTCTTCACTACCATAAAAGTTTTAAGCAAAAGTTAAAACCAAATCGTTCCAAAAATTTAATGAAGAAAAATTTTAGAATAATGTAATTTGCAATGCACTGTGTTTATGGGTTGATATTTGTGTAAGTAACACTAACTCAATTATATAAATTAAATGGCTAAAAAACATAAATGTATATGAAAGCACTTATTTCATAATGTAAAAGATTAAAAAAATCATAAAAATTAATGAAATTATAACTTTATTATTATTATTATAAAAAGAACTTAAACATGTAATAAGATTCTTAATTATGGAGATTTAATCTTATTTTACCATGAATATTCTTAACATCTAAATAGTCTTATTACAATACTATAGCCAATACCATAACTTATTAATACCACATAGCTAAAAACTCCTAATTCATATTCATATAATATTTTTTTAATTAATCAATTATATTAAAAAAGAAAAAAATACATGATAAATTTTAAGTTTTGATTTGTAAACACTATTAAAAATATTTTAAAATTATTCTGTGAAAATTAAATCTTATCTTCTATTAAATTAAAATTTAAAAAATCTAGAAAAATCTATATTTTTCTAGAGTCTTATGGACTCACACTTACTTTGGTATAACATGTAAAACAATGTGTTAATAGATTGACCACATCTACTTAACGTAAATACTATTAAAAATACTCTAATATATTTTGTAAAAATTAAATCCCATCCTCCAATAAATTAAAATTAAAAAATCTGTACTTTTAGATTCCCATCGAATCGCACCAACTTAGGTCGAATTACACCTACTTAGTTATAACATGTATCGCAATGTGTTCACCGCACCTACTTAACATAACTTGTAACGCGATGTATTTATGGCTTGTACATGTGTTGGTGGAATGAAACTTCCAGGCCTCTTTCGCACCGATTTCCTACAGCAACTTTCAAAATAGCATTATAACGACACCAAATTAGAAACATTTTATTTTCCGAATAACATTATAATGACGTCAAATATCAGAAATATTCGGGGTTTTATTTTATTTATTTGGTTTCATAAATTAGCTTAAATTATGATACCTACAAAAATACACGTGTACCTATTTTCATGCCTTTATTACGGGAAAAAAAATAAAAAAAGCAATGCTTCTACCCATGTAATCTAACCTTACAGATATATCCTACATATTTTATTCTATTTAACGGGTGTTCAACCATTAGCCGCCCAAAGGTCAAAGCACTCGCGACTTCACGGTGAAAACTTATACGGTATATCACGCGGTTATCGGTTAACGACCCACAATACTCACGTCTAACGAAGTCGTGCGGATGTCAGGAACCGGAGCTTCGCCTTCCAGTATTTGACAAACATGCCGCATTTCCAGTCTGCTTTCTGGCTTTGGATTACAACACAACAACCCCAATTTCAGCACCTTTTCCATCTCCACCACATCATATCGCTTCCCCAGCTTTGGATCCGATGCCTCCACCAGCCTCCCTTCCGTGTACAACTCCCACGCCCACTCCGTCAAAATCATCTTCTCCGCCTCCGTTAACGGATCCACGTTCCTTCTCCCGCAGGCCACCTCCAACAGCAAAACCCCGAAGCTGAACACGTCCGAGCTGGGAGTGGCCTGACCTGTGTGTATCAGCTCCGGCGCTATGTACCCCACCGTTCCCACCACATGAGCCTTCTGCGGATTCTCGCTGTGATCATACAGCGGAGCCAGGCCGAAGTCACCCAGTCGCCCGTTGAATTCCGAATCCAGCAGCACATTGCTCGACTTGATGTCTCTGTGGACGACCGTCTTGTCCCATTGATCATGAAGATACAGCAACCCAGTAGCCACACCCTTGAGGATAGCGTATCGCTGAGGCCACGGCAGGATTGTTGTCGAATTCCCAAAGATGAGTTTATCCAGGCTGCCGTTGGGCATGTAGTCGGAAACGATGAATAGCTGTTTTTGCCTCCGGCACCACCCCAGAAGCTGAACCAGGTTCCGGTGCTGTATGCTGCCCATGCTTGAGATCTCTGAGACGAGCCCCTTCATTCCCTCCGTGAACTCCTTCGATAGGCATTTCACTGCGACTTCTTGTCCGCTGCTGGGGAGAACGCCCTTGTAAACCTTGCCGAAACCCCCTTGCCCCAAAATGTTTTCGTCTAGGAACTTGCTAGTGGCAGCGCTCAATTCCTTGTAAGTAAATCGATAGGGCCAATATTCCTTCTCCCAGTCTTCGATCGTTTCCCTGTTCTTTGTTTTTTTGATAAACACGGCCGCAACAACCAACGAGAAGAGAACCAGAGATGCCACGGTGACTCCGGCTATGAATCCTCGACCCCGACGTTTGGAATACATGTTAGCAAACGACGGGAGACGCGACACCTCAAGGTCCGGCGCCGTGCCTTCGGTGGTGAAACTCCACGCCAGAACGTAATGGTCTTCAGTCAAAGTCCCCGTTGCCGCTGAAAAGCCAACGAACATCTTCTCCTTCAGAATGTTGCCCAGGTCGATTTTCAGAGATATCAGCGGCCTCTGCGGTCTTGGCAAGCCGGCTAGCATGACGCTAATGTTGAGGCGGCTTTTAGAATGATCGTAATCGATCCAGGCCTGTAAGTTCTGTCCGTTCCTGAGGCTCAAATCATGGAATTGCCCGCCATTCCAAAAGCCGGCGGTCATGGCGTTGACCGAGATGAGGCTGTTGATATCCACGCCCACATGGTTGTCATCCGGGTCATCGAATTCCACATTCTTGCACGTATCGAACTCAACTGCGAACAAGTGATTGGATGGCTGCCCGTTTCCGGTGAGGTTAAGCAAGCCCATATATTGGGATGACAAAACGCCCATGGGAGACTTGTAGGGTGTCATGAAGAAGGCTAATCCGCTTGCGCCTGCCTTAGAGGGAGCAGGTACCATGGAGAAAACGAAGGTAGTGCTAAACGAGGAAGGCGTCTCGTTTCTTTTCATCTGCACGGGATTGAAATACAGCGCGCGCCCTATCATGAAACGCGACTGATTTGTGAGGGCAAGCACGGATTTTGAGCGAATAACTGAAGCCTCCGCTTCCAATATCAAATTACTACCATTGAAGCTGTCGAAGACGAAAGCGGTATGTCGAGAGTCCTGCTCGGCCTGTGCGGGAAAAGGTCGTATGACAAGGTAGATGAATGCTGTGAGGAGGAGAAGGCTGAGCCAGGGAAACACCATGAATCGATTATTTCGCTCGAGCTATAATGCTCCCGGGGAAATAATAAATGGATGTTGAATATTAATACATTAATTTTTATCTGTGCCTGCCGTGGTCGCCTGACAATTCGACGACCGCTATTTTGGCCATTTTCTTTTTAGAGGCCTATCAGGTAGCAGGGAATATTGACTCCGGGCGACTCCTGTTACAGCGAAATCATCGGTGACTGTAGCATGAAACATCCAGATATTCTTCCTGCATCACCGAGCATTCCGCGGATTGAAAATTTGAGGTTAAAGATGCAGGTCAAGGTCAAGGTCAGGGTTCATTGTTTGTCAATTGCACAGAATGCGTGATGGGTGGTTTTGGAGTGTTCTGCTGCCAAATAAATATAGAGACGTATTTTTTAAGAAACCTTGCTTTAAAATCTGAGTCAAAGTCAAGGTTCAATTATCATGAAAGTGTGACGAATAAGCTTTTACCATTTCCTGTCATCTAAGAATTTTTTTAATTATACTTTAAATTTAAGTCAAGGTCAAGCTTCATTGGAATTCAATGATAAAAAATGTAATTGTCAAGAACGTTTTATGTTTCTTTTGTCGTGCTATACCAAACAAGGTAGACATCAAGCATTCAAATCTAAATATCAACGATTTGTTCGGAAATTAGAGACTTTATTTGTTCGGAAATTATAGACTTTAACATCCAAGCCGAGGTGGAGGTTGACTGTTTTTTCTTACAATAATAAAAGTGCGAAGAATGCTTTATCTTTTAGGGATATCGAGGAATTTTGGCAAGGAAAGCTGTAAACCTAAACGTCACGGCGAGATCAAGAACTTTTCGAAAAATTATAGACTTTTGGAAATTATAATTTCAAGTCAGGGCGATATCAAAGCATTTTTGGAACATTATAGACTTATGAAATTATAAATTTAAAAGTTAAGGTAATATAAAGGAAATTTTGGAACATTATAGACTTTCGGAAATTATACTTTCAAACTTTAAAATAAAATCAAGGAGTTTTTGAAAAATTATAAGCTTTTGGAAATTATAAATTTAAACATCAAAGCAATATTAATAAATTTTTGGAAAAATAAAAAATATTTAGAAATTTATAAATTAAAAGGCTTTGAAAATTATATAAACTTGAAGTCATAATAGCACTATTAAATTGTGAAACCATAATAGTTTTATATTCTACATTTTTATAAAAGTTTAGAAATACAAATTTTTCTAAAACATAATTATAAAATGTATTTTATAATTAAATATTATTATTATTTAATAAATAAAGAGAATTGTAAAAAATGTTATATTGTTTAACTTTTAAAGATATATATTTTACAAATAAAATTTAAAATAAAAAGTTAATATTATTAATATTAGTATAATATTGTCTACACTGGTAGAATAGATGGTTATGGGTTGTAGAATAGATGGTGATTGGTTGTATTGTTAAGTTACTATGTGATAAATCATGTGGACAAAAATCTAGCCATGTTAAGGGCTGGTGTGACCCAGGCCCAAGTGTTATCCCTAAGCGATTTTGACAGCTTAGATGTCCCTGAGTATCAATGTCTCAAGACATAGATACCCCCGAGTCTTAGTGTCTCAAGCCATTGGTCAAGCCTAAAGTAATCTTTGGGGAACTCAGACAAAAAAAATTATTAACATCGACGTTAATATAAGCTTGACCATGGTCAATCTCATCAATCTTGATCAACCTCCTTAACCCTCATTAACTATGGTCAATTATGGTTAATGAAGCCACCTAGACATGTTAGTTGTGACTAATACAACCACATTTACGAATGTTAATGTCGTTGGTATACACCAATCTACAACATTTTCCATTTCTTATATATTAATTAACCTATGAAAATAATCTCTCCTGACATATATTAACTAAATTAATAAATATGATAATAATACTATTACGATTTTTAATATTAAATATTAATAAATAAAAAAACTACACTGCCTCTCAATTTTTAAAATTTTAATTGTATTTTAACAACGATATTAATACTTTTTAAGTAATTTTATAATTATCTTACACGATCTTTTATTTATAAATATTAAAAAAGGAGTTGTCTATAATGCGACTTTTGGAGATTCCGGTGACGGAATCCGGCGGAAGAAATGAGGTTAAATCTTGATTTTTAGCAGTTAAAATAGTTTTTTCACTGCATATTTGGATTCAGCGCCCTGAAAAACCCCTGGGAGCCATTGATTGTGTAAAAACTAGCTATCAAACTTGGGATTCCAATGAATTGCTGCCGGATTTTGACCGGAAAAATCCGCCGGAAAGACTTTCAAAAAGTTGCGTTATAGACTACTGCTATTTAAAATACATTCTTTATTTTATTTAAAATACATTCTTTATTTTATATTTTTAGTATACACAGTCAGATCCAAAACGAATATTTTAAATATAAAATATAAAGACAATCATACTTTTTTGTGTTTATACTGTAAAATTTTATTTGAGGAGCAACCGTACACGCCGTGAATGCATAAGCCAATGTATTTTGAAAACACAACCTTTACTATCAATGCACGCCACTCCTAATGCACCATGACACAAGTGTTATCATCTACCTACGCGCGGATACGGTTAACCATGGAATTAATTAAATGTTTACAAATAATGAAATACAATCGAAATTCATATATATATATATATATATAATATATATTATATATAATAATATAATAATTATTATAAGGAAAGAATGTACAAAAAGTTTAATTTAAAAAGAAAATTACATTAATATTTCCCATAACAATGGCTTTCTTTGCCTGCAAAAAGTACATAAAAAGGAGTTTAATTTAAAAAGAAAATTACATTAATATTTCCCATAACAATGGCTTTCTTTGCCTGCAAAAAGTACATAAAAAGGAGTTTAATTTGTTTGGGGTTTTTAAAATGGCATGAAATAAATATTTAATATAAATCATAATGTATAAGGGTTGGGTGGAGGCATTCAATGATGTTAAAAGTGTATGTTTAAATAAAATTGGTGAAAAAGAAATGACAACATTTGATCTTGATGGAGATGTCTTTGACAGATTTTGGCTCGCTTGAAAGGAGGCAAAGGTCCTTTGCTACTACACCCAAGAGTTCAGTTGCAGCATCATCAAAAGTAACAACATTTTCCAGCTAGCCAGTGTGATCATGTAATTCAAGATGGAGAACATAACATTAGTTGCTTTCAAGGCACCAATGCAATTTGTGCAAATGCCACATGTTGTCGGATTGTTCAACAACATTTTTCATGCATTGCATACCATCAATGCTATGGGGGCATGCAAGAAAGTGAAATCTTCCATGTTAATTGCTATAGTAGTAGCACAAGCAACAATCCACAAAGTTTTCTCAGAGCAAGACATTGTAGCAAGTTCAAAGGTTGTCTTTGTTTTGAGGGGGCTTTTAGAGAATCCGTGTCTTTTCAAATCAATGAAGGTGAGGATGCATTGAAACCTATGTCCTAAAACTATTTTTGGAGCTTGTGTGTTTTAACAATATCTGGGTTTATAAGAAGACAATTGGTGGGGATAGTTTCAATAGTCCTCCCATTGAAATCAATGACATGACCCCCTTTGATTGCAAGGATTGGAGTGGTTTCTGAGGTGTGAAGGTCAGAAATTTCGTCTCCTTCAACATGGCATTGCACACCCCATAAGGCAACATCGATCCAATATCCTGGAACCGAAGTGGAGGTATGGGATTACTTTGATTTCATCAAGAATGAACATACCAAGGGAATGTTTTCATGGATCTGTTGGCTTTGATAATATGAAAGTCTCAAAGGGGGGGGGTGTCATAGAAGACATGGCCATTGCATTTACTCATAGGTTTGGGGTTTTGGTGGCATTTGGAGGACCTCATGCACTTTTTTGGACACCTCGCAAGAGTATAATAGAAGCATGTCTAGGAGAATTGTAGGAGTGAGTGTGGATTCACATGATAAGCCAACTCTTTGGATATTGTGTGTGAGATTGCTTCCCAACTACCTTTGTTGGGCGTTCTTGGAAATCTTTGCACTGGCCATGTCATAGTTGTTGGCAGTAAGGTTAATGACTTGCACTAGTCAATCGAGGGCATACTCAACTAGAGGCGAGAGACTAAGAGGTGTCATATACCCTACAGTACATACGATTTATAGCATGTGAACTTTAGACATGGGATAGAAAACCGAGTTCTGTAATGGATTCCAAGTCCCTTAACAATGACAATCTTTATCTTACGCACGACCACAATGTTCATCTCACAAATCATCCTACAAGTATTACTTCAAAGTCCCATGTGCCATAAATGGTAGTACAATAATTTATATGTGATATGTATCTTATGATTTTCTTGTATCTAAAAACTTATTAGTAATTTTATTAATAAAAACAAAATTACAATTTAACAAAATGAATTTTGTTATTTTTATTACTTTTATTTTTTTATTATTAATTGAATCGACATTAAATGTTTACACTCATTTACAAACACTACAACATCTCTCCCATATGGGTCTCTATATTACTTTTAAGTTTTAACCGTTTATTATTTTTTAATTTTGCAGAAATATAATTTTTTACAAACATTTATACCACTATAACATCACCCCTATACTAGGTTGTATAGCGCCTCTCGGCACAACAATTTGTTAATCAATGACGACATGATTATATCTTATTCCATAACCCACTTAATGTTAAATTTGGGCAACTATATAAATTAGACAACTTACCTTTGACGAAGTCCTCGGGATACATTTTAGTGTTCAAAGACACGTAAATATGACTAAGGTGCCACTTGATTTACTCATAGAAGCTTACTTTAGTTGATTTTACCATGTGTTTGAAAGACATAATTTCATTAGCCAGCTTTTACCTAGTAGGCTAGTAGGATTGTAGTTTCACGAGATAACATGAATAAGATGCAATATGATATTTTAATCACACTTGTTGATGATAGGATAAGGATACTTTGGTCTTGTAAAATTAATTATAAGTATGAATAATACCGAATGTAAGTTAAAAATTGAATAAAATATTACACAAATTCCCTAAGCTTTAAAAGATGTGAGGTCTCTATACCACTGGAAAGCTCCCTCCTGCCACACATAGGTAGATGGATACCATACACAAAATGGGAGACCGCCTTCTCAAAAGTGTGTTTTCCACAAGTGTTCATCACCCTGAGTAGAAACAGGGAGATGTTAATAACCCCAGTTAGAAATAGAAAAAATTATGTCTTTCTAACAAGTCTTTGTAACTGCCAACATAGTCAAACTTTTTGGTCCTCTCAACCATTAATGCATATCTAATCCATATATGCTACCACCAAACTCTATATAAAAAACTTTTGTAATATAAAACCAACATATTTCAACCTAGAACAAGTTGGTATGAGCAGTACGCAAACTAATAACAACCTAACATATCCCAAAAGTTCATATATACATTAAAAAGCATACATCCTTTCACTAAAAAAACCTTTTTCATGAGCCAAAGCAACATCCATCTTCCTATGAAGGAACTAGATTAAAAAATGAGGAAAACATTCTCTTGAAATGACAACATTCTCTTGAAATGACAAGAAGTTTCCATGTTATCTAAATATCAAAAGCCATACATGTGCCCAAAAAAATGGATAGCAATATGCTCCAAGCTCCAACCCCAAAGATGCCCAAAACTCAATCATATAAATACACAAAAAATTAAATGCATGCACAAGACAAATACATGCCTTTGTAATCAAAACCTTGGTCACGATAAAAAAAAAAATACATCCATATTTAAGCTAAAAAACTAATGAATTGAAATGGCAACACAATTATTATTAATGATGTTTTTACACTCCAAAATAGTTGTTGTCAAAATGCCACATTTGAACTTGTTAAATAAAAAAGAACCATGAGAAGTTTCACACACTTACTATTATGCATGATGTATGTGATCTTTACTTGAACTTTTATGCACAACCTCTCTACCTTCATATTCCTTAAACCTGACGAAGCTAGCACAACCCTAATCCAATCTGGAAAAGTTACAAGTTTTACGTATTCATCTAACAAAAAACATAACTGGTAAATTCACCTACCTTGATGCATTTATCAAAAGGTCAGACTGTTCCTATTATCTTATTGATTTCAAATAAAGTCTAGATATATCAACAAAATCAACAAAACAATCAATTAAAGTCTCCTGAAAGAAAGACCACACAATTAAGTACTTACATTAATCTTTGCATATCTAGGCCACAATATATTTTCAAGAAAGAGTACGCATACCATTTAGAGTCAAATGTATAACATAAGAGGCTCACTGGACATTCATTGATATTAGAATGGATGAATAAGAATTTTTTTGGGCAGAATGCTTCGTTCCATATCAACTTACACACTATAATTGTTGCGCATCTTTCATAGGATATATCATATACACACATCTTGTTCAATCCTGTGAAAAAATTTAGCAAAAGACAAGGAACCAGGGATACCCTCAAACATCTCACGCTGTATTATTATGTTTCTTAATGGAAAGGGAGATTAAAGAAAATTTTGGGCAAACAAATTAATAAAAATAATAAAGGAATAATAATATTAATACCAATACCAATCTAAATGGTATTCATTTCTAATTTCACTATCACATTTATGTGAATACAATCATATTTTTCATTTCCATTATAACAACACTGCAACAAGTAATAGTTCTTCCAATGACCTTTCTCGTCATTTGAAAATGTTATAAGTAATAAATTTACAGACATCTTAATGAATTTACTTCATGTACTAAACATATGTATATAGTGTCATGCAGATAGAACATCGCGCAGAAAAAAAGGTATTTCTTCATCATATTACTAACGCATAAAGCACAAGACTATCTGTGTATCATGTAACGAGTATAGAATATATTGCAATCAAAAAGGCATATATGCAATCGAGCAAGAGGCATTAAATAATTGAATTGACTTTATTTTCAAGGAAAGAAATATTAAAAGAATTTAATTTCAGTTTTATCTCAACGATTTAATATTGGAATTTCACTCTACAGCATGGATCATTGAAGGAGCATGAATACCTTTGGCTCAATTACTAAAGTTACAAAAGTTTGCAGGATACTTACTTTCTTATTTATCAAAAACTTTTTTTCCCCTATTTTAAATTAAATACTTTCAAAAATATTTTGTTCCAATTATACTTTTGAATTTTGAAAAGCTATTTTCCATGAGTTTCTTGAACTTTGGGAACTTGGGTACGGGTGTCGGGAATGGCTAGAGATTTCCCTAAAATTTACAGGAAACGGTTAATTAGCAATTATAATATTATATAATAAGAAAATTAAAAAAATTATTATTTTAATTATATAATTTATATTAATATCAAAATTAATATTGAATCAAAATATTTATAATTAAATCAAATTTAAATATATAAATAATAAATATATAATCTCTCTTATATATAAATATATTCTTTGGGTGTCTTTCTCCTTGAGTCTCTCCCTTTTATATATATAAAATATTAACTATTAAAATGTCAAGTTAATTATGACACATGACGAGTCTTTGAAACAATCTTGCTTAAAAATACAAAGGAACAATTTTACATATATATTCTCTAGTTATTCTTAAGAGAAAAAATAAAGCAACTCTAATGTTTAAGCATTGACTGCCACATACAATATGCACACACAATCTTCTGCGATATATATACATAAACAACAAAAGAAATACTCATCAACATGACATTCTAGATATAGCCTTTACATGAGGTGCCACATGCTTCTTTAATCTATCAAGAGATTGCTCTAGTTTCTCAATTAAAGATAGCTTTGTTAAGGATGTCTTTGGCCTTTGTTGCTGCGAAGGTTTCAACTTAGGCTCATGTTTTGTGAGTAGTTCAGCATATTTCTCTAGAGACTTTATATTCCCCAACCTCAACAAACGCTAAAACAAAACTGAAAAATTATTATGTTACAATATATACTAAAAAATCCCTTCATAATCAAGCATATACATTTTCCTTTGTTTCTAATTCCACTAACTATTCCATTTCAAAAAGGAAAAAAAAAAACACGTTCCTATTTATTGCTTCCTACAAAGTTAATCAATTTTTATCTTTTTTCAAGTTGACGTGGAATCCTCAATTTTCACACATTTAAAATTTTTGTTAAAGATAAACCACTCTTATCTCTCAGCTTTTCTAATTTTGTTGGTGGTTGAATTATAATTACATTGCATTATCCAAATCAACGCAGGTCATAAAGATCACCATGTCTTCTCCATTTTTTTGAGTCCTCCTGTTTCGATGCTTGAGATGGCATATTGAACTTCCATCATCAAGCCAAATCCAAAATAAACATGGTTTATACCTGCTTGCTTATTCTAAACACATTAAGACCTTTTGAAATTACACTTTATTTATTTTCATTTCCTTCCCAAATAAACTTGTACCCACTACTCCCAGCGAACTATATACTTTTCATTATTCTCATTTAGTAATGAGGTCTACAACCAACCAAAGCTAAAAATAAAATAACATAGATTTTTCTATTCAGGCAAAGAACACAATAAGTTTCTATCCAAGACAGACAAGATAGTTATCTTAAAATTTAACTTTGAAAATTATCAAATAAAAAACTCACATATACTTCTTTTATGATTTTTTTTATACCATTAATATAATATAAGTGAACCCAATATCAACCATGCCCTTTTCAAATTATGTCTATAAACTTTGTTCCCATTAAAAAAAATATTGATTTCACCTTTCCTCCCTAGACCAGAAATAAAATTTCTAATAAAAATAAGTTCAAGCTTTGAGCAAAGCAGATACCTTAACATTTAAGGTTAAACTTATCGAATAAAAAATTTACATATCTATTTGTCTTTTTTTTTTTAATTTCCCTTTTATATCATTCCCATAATATAAGTGTTCAAATTTTATGTCAACACGCTTTGTCCCCATTTAGAAAATATAACTTTACTTTCCTCCCTATAAGAAAAACCAAAAACAAGCCTTCTAATTCAAATAACCTCGAGCTTTTCTTATTAAATAAATCAATGATCATGAGCAACAAAACTCATCCCTACATAAAAATTATGCAAAGAAGTTATAATTCAAATGTGCATGTGATTTCCATCACTGCGAACAAAAACTCTCAAAATGCTAATACAATAAAGGAGATAGATGTTAGATAATTTTTATCCTTTACAAATTTGAGTGACAAAAAAATCAGTTGTAACCATTGTTATGTACATTACCAACTAAGAAAATGAATTATAAACTTCACATCGAAAAGTTTCTTAAAAAATCGGTTAGAGTTTAAATGTAAAAGCCCTGAAGTTTGCAAAGAGAAAGCATTCCATATACATTTTCATCCATAGCAATGCATTTCTTCACATATTTAACCATAAAATAACGTTGGAAAATACCATTATTGGGCCATAAAATAAGTTAGAAAAACTACGAAGGTGTGCAAGGCATATCAGCGTACCTCTTCGGAGACAAACCCACCAATGTTTGTAAGATGAACGCACGACCACCATTAATTTTATTTTCAAAAAAGTTAATTCAATGTATAAGGTGTTTGTCAAAACTGGTTCAGTGTTTGGGGTTTTGGGCTCGTACGGTTTTGACTTTATGAAACACTAGTGACTCCATCACTACTAAATAAATTCTAGTTGTATGCATCTACCTATTTTATTGGGAGTTGTTTAACGAGACAGATGAATTGGTTGGATAGTGAAAAGTCACAAAAAATCTTGTAGAGTCAGTGTTTGAATCATGTTTTTGATGATGAAAATGGATTCAGCGCTATCAAAAACGTCTAAAATACCTTGAATCATGTTTTTGATGATGAAAATGGATTCAGCGCTATCAAAAACGTCTAAAATACCTAAAATTTTGAAGTTTAACAACTATAACTTGGATTTACAAAAATCCTGCCGATTTTTTTTTTAAATATAGCCAAAATTTCCATAATTTTCTAGATAACTCCTCAACCTTATTAGACTACGATATTCTCTTGTACCCTTTAACCTCTAACCTTGATTTCAGATTCTTTCCGCAGACTATTAGAAATCTACTTAGTGTGTCCATGACCATCATTTAATCTCTCCCTTCCTGGTTTCTTTTCGGCAACTTTGTTCAATGTCTATAGTTTAACTTTAAATCTCTTTATTTCTAGTTTCTTTTGAGCGATGATTTTGCTTCAATTTCCATACTTGAAATAATATTAATACTAAAACTATAAATTCATAATGATTTAAATAACTAAATTATAATATCTCAAAATTCTCTTAATTATATTTAGACAACAAATAGTCCAATTAAAAATATTTGGTTACCTAATTCCAAACAAAAACAATTTGAAAAAATTGGTTTGTTGGACTTCGAACATACCCTTTTTAAGGCAATCGTTCACGAAATTCATCTACACAACGTGAATAATTAAGAAATTTTTAAGACTTTTTAATGATATTTTTTGAAAGTATTTTTGGTGGTTTTTGCCGATCAAAATCGGGCAGCAATTTCTTGGAATCGCAAGTTTGATAATTAGTTTCTGTACAATCAAAGCATCTCAGGGATTTTTCAAGGTGCTGAATCCAAATATGCAGTTAAAAAATCATTTTAACTGCAACAAATCAACATTTAACCTCAATTTCTTCCACCAGATTCTGTCACCAGAATCTCCAACTCCATTCTTAAATTCTACCCAAACGATTCAGTTATGATGTTAAAAAACGATTCAGTTATGATGTTAAAAAAAAATTAAGAGCGCCTTAAACCCCGCGATAGTCATTCTTTCGAGCTTTGATGTATCATAAATGTTTTGATGGAAACCCACATAGACATAAATGCAATTTGTGCAAATCACAGCAAGTTTGTTGAACATTCTTTTATTACCTTCCTAATGAAGAAGTATCAATTATATTTATACATGGTCTCTCGAGGCAAGTTTTCCTATATACCTTTCCTCCATTCGTCTTCAGATTCATCCCGTAAGATAGATCGGTGGTTGTGCACTTGAGTTCTCTAAGAAATCAAGTTCACGGATCCAATCTGCATGTTGTGAGCTATTGTAAAATTCTTCCATTTTTGATCCACACTAAAGTGTTAACACGTTGCATATTGTTTTGATCACAACACATATTCAAACCCATTTGTCTCTTCAGGCAATGCACGAATGTAACCGGTCCCCTGTATAGCTTTTCCGATGCAAAGTGTATTGAACAGTACTCAGACAGGGAAGGGAGCAGATTGCAGTTTGGAGAAGATAAATCGTTCAAATTGTTGGAACTACTACACCTACATGCAGACTCTCAGTTAGAGCATTGGATTGCATGCATGCTGACTCTTAGTTAGAGCATGCAACTACATGCAACTGCATGCGGACTCTTAGTTAGAGCATGCAACTACTACACATCTACATGCGGACTCTTAGTTAGAGCATGAGATTGCATGCAAGATTCCTTTTGTATGATTTACTCCTTGATTTGCTCCTTCTTTAACTCCGCAACTGACTAGTTATCTCCGGAACTTGTTGTAGGTGTTGAGTCTTCTCATTGATCACCACTATAGTTCATTACCTTGGGATCTTCACCCAGTAATGCTATATAATGAGCATTGTAACATATTTTCTAATGAATCATTCTTTTTTTCTTTCAATTTTCTTTTAATGTTTTTGCTCTGCAAAGCTGTGTGTTCAACCTTTACTAGCTAGATTCATCTGTGCAGGTTTTCTAACACATTTACATTCTGATCCACGAAGACTCATAATTGCAATGAAACCCACAAAAACATACTCCTATACTGACATTAATTGTCTTACTCGTCGATTTCACTTAGCCTAATTAGAAGAGTCCACCACAAAAATTGAGGTGGAATTCGGTAAACCCAAAGCCCACTTGCAGGGAATTCGTAGCTTTGAATCATCTGAAGTCTGGTTGTACGGCTCCATTACACTACAAGTCTACAACCACAACTCACTGAACAGTGTCATTATCTGGGGAAACAAAATTACTGCAAACAAACAAATATTGATCAGCCCTGAACATTAAGGTTCCAATCCTGTACTATAGTTCTTGGAATGAGAATTGTAAGAGGCTGTAATAAGAAAACAAAAATTACTTTCTTCAACACCTACAACGAAGACTCAAGAATTACTTTAGTTAATATCTACCATTAAAGTTAGAACCGGAGCATCTGACGATCTCACACGGGATGTTGGGGTTAGAAAATTAAACTAATGGGTTCTTCTTCATAGCGTGACCATTATCCATCCTCCGTGGTAGAAAAGCACCAGTGCCTTGTGATTCCAGTCTCTGTTCGTTGGAACCGAGATATACTACCCTCATTCCTAAACCACCAGAAATCTGCTGGCCAGGGGGGCATGGTGAGTAGATGTGGCTCGCTGACTTAGCATGGGCGCACTATTTTTCCCTTGTTGGGCCTCTATTTCTTGTAATCTTCCCTTTCTCACCATCGATTCCTTCGCTTACGGGTACTGATGAGTCTAAAAACACACAAAACCATTCAAATGTAAGCTCAGTGCCTCACCCTCCAAATATTGGACATTGTTAAGAGAATAAATTAAAAACGACAAGAATGAAATATGTGTAAAAAGAAAAAAAGGACTTGTGAACCAGAATTTTGCGATCTTCGGCCCTTCGATGAGGTTTCCAAGGCCTCTACTGGCAGCGCTAAGAAGTATCGTAAAACAAGAAGTATTGTAAAAGAAGAAAAACTAAAACCATGAACATACCTTCTAGTTACTATTATCCAAAAAAGATTGTTGCTTCGAAGAAGCCCAGTTCATGGCGATATGAACACACACACATCAAAACCCTGCAGACAATTTTCATTATCATCCAGCATAGCATAAGTAACCTGCTTGGCCAATCCTACAATATGGTCATCTTCTTCATCTGGTTTGCTCAGCCCACTCGGGTTGATTCTCCAGGGTAATGAACCTGAAAACTAACAGATGTTGAACCCCATTAGTACTGCAGGAAAACACCCTGGCTGCAAAATTGCCTGCAGAGTAACCAACCAAAACTTCTAAAACTCCCAAGAAACCCTCCGGATGGATTTGCAGTCGATCTAAAAGAACAATTCCAGGGAAAATTTCGTCCCACTGTGTGAGAGAAGGATTTAATTTGTCGGATCGTTCATAATAATTGATCCCTTCTTAAATCTTACAGGTTACCACCACTGTACTTTGCATTCCGAAGGTTACCACCACTGTACTTTGCATTCCGCGAGAGACACATGAGAGGGTCGTATTTCATAGCACTGTGAAAAAGAGGTGTAGGGCTTAGTGAGTTAGTTAGGCAATAGATCTAATGGTCTAAAACATTTTAATCCTCTAACATTTGATCTGATGGTGCATATGGGTACACACTGTTACCGGGCAGAGTTGTTTTTAGAGGGGAATGCTTTACGGCATATAAAGATAAATGCATAAAATTATATTTAAAAAATTAAATGAGTTTATGTTTATATTAAATTTGGATTTATTAAATAAATAATGTATTAACTTTTAGTCACTTAATTAAAATAAATAATTATTAAAAATTTGTTGATTAAGAAATTTGATTCTAGGTATTATTTTATAATTTCAATTGAAATGAATTTAAGTAGATCTTTCTCATAACTAAACAATATTTTAATTTTTCAATATATTAAACTTATGCGATATAATTTAATTTATTTTTTATTTATTTTAGAAAATTTAATCTAAATTTTTTAATATTATTATTATAATTTAATATGAAAAATCACAATAATGACAAGTGTTTATATTTTCATATTTTTCTTCGTAAAACTATTTAAGCTTTTATATTATTGTGAAATTAATTATAGCTAAATAATTTTCTTGTAAGTCAAGATTCTATTAATTCATCAAAAGAGTAGTACATAGGTATCAAAATGCAAGTGGTCTCACCTCGACCAAGTTTATTGACCAATGCTATCACGATATTACAAAGAAGCAGTAGGATAAGAAACTCAATAGTCCAAATCCTAATAGGCCAAAAGCAACGAAAAAGAAATGAGACCAGAAGCAAACCAATGACCATAATCTATCATTAGAAGTAAATGACGTGGGATTATTTGGCCCAGTGCCTAGAGGGGGCGGAGGGTTATATGAACATCTAACATGTTACTCAAAGTGAGCCAGTCATGCTTCCAACTTCTCAACCTTTTATGCTAGCAAGTTTTCTCCCTGCCAAACAACTATAATCCTTTCTCTGTAATGCCATTGAAGGTAATGAAGTTGATTAAACGTGGTGATTACCGTCTCTTATTTTTCCCTTTTGGACTTGTGATGAGCTTATAGATGCTCCAAAATAGATTGGAACATGTTAATAAGTGCCACAGGACTAGTTGATCAGCCAACAGTGAAACGGCCCGAAAGACCCGCACACTTCGACCTGCTACTTAGTCTTCACACTTCTGTACTAGGACCAAGAACTACACAACCACCCCACCTAGAGCTCGCACCCCCACTACCACCTCGAGCTCTAGTCGATGCTCTAACCATACCAGCTACGACACCCTCCATCCTTGAAGCTTGTTGTAGTCCTACCCCCCTTCATCACCTCGAATGCTCTTCCCGAGATGCCCTAGCTCATGGAGATACCCTAGGAAGAGACCCCCATCGCACTGTAGATGCTTCAACCAAACCAAACACCAAAAAAGGCCTTACACAAACCCCACAACAATCAGCAAGGACCACCCCTACGAAACTGACCGCCACCACCGACAAATAGGGAAGAAGAAGACTTCAACCACAATTGGAGTCCACACCACCCAACTAATGCTTCTACATCTTCACAAACATGGGAAACACTAGAGCGAAGATTTGCAGGCCACCTGTCTACACCCCAGATCCCAGAACATCGAGAGCCTAACTAAAGGCAACACCACCAGGTCCTCTAGAGACCTCTGCAAACTAATGAAAACCACCCATCTAAAAAAAGAAGCAAACTAGTATCTGACCACACATGAAGTAGACCAGGCCAAAACCACACTACCACCTTTATCATCTTAATTCCACCTCGAAAGCTAGTAGAGAGTCCCCCAACAAGAATGTGGCATAAAGAGAAAAGATAAGACAAGAGACAAAGGAAATATTAGAAGACTCACCGCGAGAGAAGGCCCTAGGAACCTCCTTAACCTTGAAGGAAACCTAAACGACAATCTATAAAGCACCATTAGAAAGGAACCCAGGACCAGCCACCCTTCCCAACAAAAAACTGCAACCCGCAGATAGGAGAGAAGAAATGGGCGTTGGTAAATGAACTTGCAATTTTTGAAGAATGAAAAAGGTGGATGGAGCAGAGACATTGAAATCACCACCACTCCAAGAATATCTAAGAGCAAAAGATCCCATCCAAACTATGGCGGCTCAAACCAATAGTGAGCAACCTCCATTCTACAAGCCTAATATAAATTTTACCAGTCCGAACATGCGCCATTAAACACCTTACCTTACTAGAAAAACTTCTGGTAGAGAGAAAATGAAGTTTCATAGGCCACACAAAGCATATCACCTTATGTGTTAGGTCCTCAAGTCGGATAAGCATGCGACCGAGTTGTAATGGGTGCACCCATGTCTGATGGGCACCCATGTTGACCAACTCATGTAGAGAACGCCACTTAGAGGAGACTTTCAGTTTTATGCAACCAAGTCATGCAACTAAGTGTACGATGGGCAGTGTGATGAGATTGTGCGATGAGGACGTGTGACGGTGAGCACGTTAGTTAAAGGCATCAGGCAGGCGAGATGAATGGGTGGCAGGCCAGTTGGATGAGTCGTGCAATGTGTGATGCATGGGTCGTGAGAATGTGTGGCCAACCCAGGTGACCCGAGCAACCCGCGATGGAGAGGTGCAGCGAGTTTATGTGTTAGTTGAATTATGTGACGGGTAGACCGAGTTTATATGTGAAGGCCGACTTGAGTATATAGGTGGGCCGAAATTATGGAGTTGGATGGGCCAAAATGGTTTATGGGCGGGCTAACCCTTGAAGGGAAACGACCCTTGGTGGTCCACATACTTTGTGACATGTATAAATAGAAGTTGGGCAAGTCGTGGTAGAGCATCAAGCAACGAGCTTAGAGCTTGGAGATCCATTGTAGATAGATTGAAGGTCGAAGAGAAGAAAAGTAAGAGAATCGACGAGCGGACAAGTTTGGAGTTCGGGTTGTAGGCGGGTTGGGTGCACGCCATGTTCCCGCACTATGGCCAGGGGACCAAGAATGGAGCTACGGACATGGGTGACATGAGAGTCAGGTCGTGTAGAAATCTTTCGGGTGGAATGGTAGAAAACCGATGACACAGAGTTGTGATGGGTGTAATGTGCGAGCATGGTGTAGAAGTACAACAGAAAGTTGGCACAATGGCAAGGCACTGTGATCAAGCAGCCAATACAACCAAGACGTTTGGGCAAGGTAGTGTGCAATACAGTGAATGGGTGGACTGTGGAAGTTAGTTAGCATGGAAAGGCATGTGACACAATGAGAAAGCCAACCTATAGATTTGTATTTTCACAAGAAACTTAGCATTTCTTTTGGAGAATTTGTGTGGGAAAGAGGCAATTGGGTTGATGCAAGATTGTGACACGGGACTTAGTGAAATTGTGAAGGCCAAGGAAGTTGCTAGCACGTCTATTGTAACTTGTACTTTGTAAAATATTGTACAATATTGTTATCTATATTTTGGCAGACTTTATAGGAGTTTCCCTTCCCAAGTATATGTGTGTTATACTTGTATGATTTATGATTTTTGTTGCATAATAATGGTGATGAATTGTAATTGAAGTAAATGTTATTCCATTGCATTGTTAGCACTTGAAGATAAAATTGTATGTGTGTTGGATTTAGGTGTAGTCATACACTCTAGTATTGCTGAAAAGAAAAAGTGTAGTGGTGCCGCACATGCTATATCTTGGTTGAAATACTATCACATGTATAGGGTCATGACAGATGGTATCAGAGCCCTCTTTCCATAGGACTTTGTTGATTGAAGATTTGAAGCAGAGATACAATGGAAGGGTTGCAATTGGTATTGAAGCTTGAGGACTTAGGTGCTACAAAGTTGAGCACAGGTGACATGGCAAGTTGGGAAGAATTCCATGGGAGACTCTTATTGACCTTATACAGGTCAAGGAATATGGGAGACAAGAACCCATGGATTCAAGATGAGCTTAAAGTCCTGGAAGGGAATGTGGCAGAAGAGCTTCTTCGACTTGGTTGGGCTATGGAGCAGGGTGTAGCTACAGATTGTGATGAGGAGGAAGAAGCCATGATATGTGAGGAAGAGGATGTTGCAGATGTAACAACGATGGAGGATGAACATGGCAGGATGACATTTGACCAATTTGTATGACGATCATATACATTGTAGTCATTGATGGATGAAGGCACTCACATGGAGGGACCTCATGATGAAATAAGTATTGATGTTGTTTGTGTTTCATTGGAGCTTTTGGAAGACGGGCCATATGCAAGGATGAGAAAATGGAGTTTGTTGATGCGATGGAAAACCTTACCATGGATGACTATGGTGAGACCTTGTACATTGGAGAAGCAAGGAACATTGGTTGTTGGTTGGTTTGTCTAAGACCATAGGTAGCACATGGATGATGAGGCATGTATGAACTTGCCCCTTTAACAGTTTGATGGATGACATATTGTAGATGAGATGGAGGTTTCTTCATGAACTTGGATATGGTACATTGAGAGTTGATTGATGGGAGGAGATATTAATTGATTTGAGGAGATGAGTCTCTCACATATGGATGATGATTCTTGCATAGATGTGACTGATTGATATATATCACATTGACATAAACATCATGGACAACATGTTGCAGATGAGATGGAGACTATTTCATGGACCTGGGCTTTGCTTACTTTACATTTTGATGGAGATGTGAGATTCCTTGGTCAACTTATGTATGTGACAGGATACTAGAGAAACGACCGATGATGTCACGAGGAGGTGCATTGTCATAATTTGAGCATTATGGTTTGAATGATCATCAAATTAGTTTGAGTCATGGTGTCTGAATGTGTGCTGAGATGTATTCAATTTGAGTTGGAGTATCATGGAAACAATTCACATCATAAGGATACATGATGATTTGACATGGTATATGTTGCAACAATAACATGTATCTTGAGTTGGAGGGACCAACCTTCTATGATGGAGTAGCATGTGGAGATTGCAACAGATGTGGTTGATGATAACAGATTGGGGATACTTTCCCATTAATGGAGTCATGAGCCTTGATAGTTTGTGTGATGATGGAGAAGAGGTGGGCAACATGGACATTTTGGAGATGTTGGAGGTAGTGACACTTTGCGATGATATGATGGAGTTGTGGAGGACGACAACCTTATTTAGAGTGGGGGAGGATGTCAAGCCCTCGAGTCAGGTAGACATGCAACTGGGTTGTAACGGGCGCACCCATGTGCACTGGGCACCCATGTTGACCAACTCGGGTGGAGAACGCAGGTTGGAAGTGACTTTCGGTTTTATGTGACTGAGTGTATGATAAGAGGTGTGATGAGATTATGTGATGAGGACGTGCAATGATGAGAACATCAGTTAAATGCATCAAGTGAGTGCATGCCCATAGCGATCTAATGAGATGAGCGGGCGTCAGGCAAGTTGGACGAGTCATGCGATGTGTGACGGGTGAGTCGGGTGAACAGGTGGTGGATCCGGGTGACCTGAGCAACCCGCAATGGAGAGGTGCAGTGAGTCTATGTGTTGGCTAAATTATGCGACGGGTAGTCCTAGTTTATATGTGAAGGCTAACTTGAGTATATAGGCGGGCTGACGTTATGGAGATGGATTGGCCAACATGGTTTATGGATGGGCCGACCCTTGGAGGTCCACATACTTTGTGACTTGTATAAATATAAGTTGGATGAGTTGTGGTAGAGCATCAAGCAACAAGCTTGGAGCTTGGAGAGCCATCGCAGATAGAGCGAATGCTGAAGAGAAGCAAAGTAAGAGAACTAGTGGGCTTACAAGTTTGGAGTTCATTTTGTACGTAGGTCAGGTGTAGGTCGTGTAGGCCATGCGGCCTCACTGTGGGCAGGCAACCGATAATAGAGTTACGAATGTGGGTGACATGAGAGTCAGGTCATGCGGAAGTCCATTGGGCAGACATGTACCAGACCCATGACATAGAGTTGGGATGGTTGTAATGTGCGAAAGTGAGACGAAAGGTTGGTACAGCGATAGGGCATTGTGGTCGGGAATGAAGCTATGGACGCGAGTGATGTGAGAGTTGGGTCATATGAAATTCCTTCAGGCAGATGAGTAGCAGACCTGTAACACGGAGTTATGATGGGTGTAATGTGTGGACACAGTTCAGAAGTGCGACGAAAGGTTGGTACAATGACAAGGTGCGGCAACTGGGTAGCCAACACAACCGAGACGTGTAGGTTGGGTAGTGTGCAACATGGTGAACAGGTGGACTACAAAAGTTAGTGGGCACGACAGAGCATGCGACACAACAAGAATTCCAACCTCCAGATTTGTATCTCGATAAGAAACTTACGGTTTCTATAGAAGAATACGTGTGGACAAGAGGAAATCGGGTTGCCACAAGATTGTGACATAGGACTTAATGAAATTGTGTAGGCCAAGGAAGTTGGTAGTATGGTTGTTGTAACTTGTAATTTGTAAGATAGTGTACAATACTGCTATATATATTTGGGCAGACTTTACGGTAGTTGCCCCTCCCAAGTATATGTGTGTTATATTTGTATGGTTTATAATTTTCTTTGCATAATAACAATGATGAATTATAATTAAAGTAAATATTATTCCGCTACATTGTTAAAACTTGTCGATAAAATTGGCGAAGTGTTGGAGTTAGGTGCAGTCCATAGACTCTAGTATTCGTGAAAAGAAAAAGTGTAGTGTTGTCGCACCCGCTCTACATTGGTTGAAAGACTATGAGAGGTATAGGGCGGTGACATTACATCTTACATAATGAAATAACAAATGTGTAGTCCTCCTCGCATCTACCTTATACTATTTTTCATTACCCATATAGTGAGTCTATCTCAAGAATTGGCACTCCACCCGAAAAACTATAACTAATATTTTTATAATTGATTATATTT
>APFE031656200.1:0-19617 GCA_000404065.3 Pinus taeda
GTCTTGATGTATTCTAGAAACCCCTTATCATCCAATATTGCTTCCATGCGGTCCTTCCATGCAACAAAGTTCGAGGTGCCTTCCAAGGTATACTCGAGCCTGAGTCCATTGAAAGCCATCTTCTCATTCCTGAAAAAATCCTGCAACACTGATCTACAAATTCGAATCTCCTGCAATGACAACTTCAAAATATCTTCTCTACAGTGATTCCAACTCTGATACCATGTATAAATTAATGTGTAGATTCAACACTACTCATGAAATTTACTAAATCACAAGACTTGAAGCTACTCTACTCATTTGCGGAAGTTAATTCATTATCTAAAACAAGAATCATAGACATGCAAAAGGAAACATCACACATACACAAAGATTTATCTAGGGGAAAGCAACTGCTCAAAACCCCTTACTATCTATATTGCATTGATAAGAGAATAGAGAAGAAATACAATGCTTGCTCAAGCTTGAGCACATCCTACAAGTGTATAGTCTATCCCTCTGCCTGACTGACTGAACTTGGCCCAACACTTAGCCAATTTCAAGCCTTCCCAAGCTCCTATTTTCTTGTGCTATTCCCTTGGGAAATTGCCCCTATTTTTTAGGAATTTCACACTAAGGAATTGCGCAATAGCCTTAGGTCAATCTCTAATTGCATGCACCACCCATACACATGGGAATATGCTATAACTGATTGTACACTGCCTTGGAATCTCCATCTCAATTGGGTAACTTGAATGATCTGCATGTAACAATTATTTTGGGCTGATTGATCGCTGAGTGTGGTTGAAGTTCCACTTCCACAACTTGACCTCCATTAGTTCTTCTGGCAGTTAGAACTAGTTAAACCGACAATAACTGTAATTAACTGAAATAGATTGCTATAAATTAGCAATCAATCATGTAGAACTGAACTCAAGTGTCTCCAACTAGAATTTACTAAGTTAAATGAGTGACAAGAGCCATGTCACCTCAGTTAACTACCTCCAAGTATTCTGTTGAAATAGAAATTTGAATTTTAATCTAGTTTGACCAAGGAAAAGTCAAAACTAGATTTTGTCGCTGCATTTTCAACACCCATTAATCGATGCCCAATTGTGCCCAATAAAAACAAGCATAAACACCCAATTACATAATGAAACATCATACCTTTGGGATTGGATGACCCACCTTCAAACATATGATCATGACAAATGAACGAGGGTACACAATGTTTGGCTCAGGTGGTGGAGAATGGTAGCACATCAATGCTATTATGTGTCTGGTAAGAGGTTGTTGGTTGCCGACTGAAGACAAATCCAAGAGAAAATTTCTCTTATGGGATATCCCACTGGTCGTGGGTAACATAACCTAACTAAAAAAAACTCATATACAACATATTTCTAGATAACAATAATAATAATAATTTATTTCAAATAGTTTACTTCAAAATATTTATTAAAAAGTGATTATTATTATTATTATTTTAATGGTAATGAGAATATTTGTTTTAATTGCAAAATATGCGACTAGATTATAGTTGTACATCGAGAATTACATTATGATTTTCTTCCATCTTCAGTATCATCTACAAACTTCTGAACCAAAATTATTCTCTGAAAAGGAATATAATCGATACTAAGCATATACGAGTATTTGGAGGTGAATACGTTCCAATAGAGCCTCAAATTTAAACAAAACTTGTATTACATATAGCCTACTTATAAATATAATCCTTGATTACAACATATTTCGCCAAATCCACATTGACTAGCAAGCCCCCCACAATTTTTGATATTTAAACATAGGATTCATGCTTAATTCATCAAGGGATGGATGATAGTTTTAATGAGTATTAACCATAATCTCTCCAAACTTCAAATTGCAACATTGGTTGGCACATTGATCTGCTTGCTGGTTATTGTCCCTTTGAATGTGCTTGAAAATCATCATTGGGATATATTTTGATACCTTCTCAATTTGATTCATGGGATTATCCAGTATTGTGTCTCTAGGGGAAGACCCTTTGACCAAATATTGAATTATTAAAATGAAGTCATCCAACACAATGAGAAAAGAGGCCTGGAATTCTTCAGAGAGAAGAATGTCTTGGAGTAAACCGTAGGTTTATGTTTGGTTTTTTGTCATCTTCCCCAAGCCCATGAATGCTCTAAAACTTTAATTTCTTCAAGGAAATAAAGGGCCCCGCCTCCTCTTGCCACCCCTTACTAAAAATGAAATATAAAAGTGACAAATTTTACGATTCAAATTTTGTAAATATACAAAATTCCAAGTAAGAAATAGTTCTCAAAACATTTTGGACAAGTTTAATGAGGATTTGAATGCAGATGGGAGACAATAATAGCAACAATTCCAATCTGTCGCATTATCTTGAAGAAATAGATAAAAATCATTTTATAGTTATAAACTATTAATAATTATAATTTTTTCTTTTTGAAAAAAAATAAAAAATAAAGAATAGTGTGGATTGAGATTTGTCGGATTATTTTGTTAGTTGTTTCATCATGTGATTATTTTTATTTTTATTTTGTAAGCTAAAATTTAGAATTATATTATATGAGGCAAAAGATACAATATTTTGTTCTGGTTTGCCACTATGGGAACCAATCCAATGACAAAACCTTTGATGTTTCATCATCTTAAATCTATGAGTAACAAATCTCTTTGAAGAAACTAACTAACTAAACTAATAAACATATGGCTCTATATGACCCTGTAACAATGAGTACAAAGATCGACTAAAAATAGATTAAGAGGAAAGATAGAAAACTCATGAGTCAAACTGATGGGAATCTGATTCCTCCACTGCAATTAGAGCCCTGCTACCACCATGAGAGCCTTGTAGGTTTGAAGGGAGGCTTAAATGCTCCTTAATGCACTTGAATCTCTTGCCTAGACCTTTTTGAAACAACAACATTTCGTCAAGCATGAGAAGAATCTCTTGCTTGCCATCATTTAACTCTTCCTAGCAAAGTCTTAAGGTGCTAATAGATATCCACAATGTATGTATTATTGGTTGAACCTTCCACTAGTACGTTCAACATCAGGAACCCATTCTAGTACTTCAATGCCGACCTTTATGTCTATTCGACACTTCCTTTCTCCAACAATTTTCTACTATGAAGCCTCAATGGTTTCTTGATTTGCGGCGGAATGGATGCTCTAAAGAGTTACGCAGAGGATTTAACACACTCTTAAGCTTGAGACCTACCTTGGTCTTTGTATTAGGTTGCTCCATGACGACATCAGGCCCTTTTCCTTAGCATGGCTTTGCAGATGAGAATGATGGCAAAACAGTTTCAATTGAGAGATAAAGCTTCTCAAGATAAGTGTTCACCAAGAGAAGACAAGGCCTTGCTATAGTCAAGAGATGGAGCAATGAAAAACACCCCTAGCTACTTATGAAGGGAACCAAATAAATGAAAAGGGCCCCAACCAGCCAACGGAATGAATGCCATAGCAGATGGAGAATGGCAGCTAAATCTTGCTAACTTGCAACCCTTAGTTCTAGACCAGACCAAGCTTGGCCCCAATAACCAACTAAGGAATCAAGCTAGGGGGGGTGCTCCTACTAACCTAACGAATTATCAGATAGAGAACTTGACCTTGCTCTAGGCAACTGAAAGTCCAACCTGCGAAACATTAGAGAGCCACTACGAGAACGGCCAACCCATGCGAGAAACAGTGTTAGGCTATAAAAGCCTTCATTATGTAACCTAAACCCATATCTTTCCATGATGATGTATAATTCGTAGTGTTAATGACCATGATTTTCCCTGTCACAAGCCAAATTTTATTAATTGCAAGGTTGAATGATTGTCTTAATGCATCATGATGAATTGCCATACTTGAGATGTCTAGATGAATCTCTGAGAACAATCCTTCCATATTTGCATGAATTGCCATTATCTCCATCGACGTAGGAGGCTTCCCTCACCACCTTCAACATGCAAGTGGAATGACCATGGGGATGCATAACCATGTCCATCAACTTATAGGTTTGGTAAAAAGAGAGCCATACACCTTCATGTGTCATGTTTCAAACACTCCATATAAAAAATCATCTAATTCAAATTTTCATTTCATTTCAATTATTTTTAAATTACAATTTGTGTTAATTCTAAAATTTTAGACTTAAAGGTTTCTGTAACTTTAGTAGCCATTTTTGGCTAACAAAGAATTTTTTTAACTATATTTAATAAACAAATCAACGGGGCAATTTGCCTTTCAAATTCCATCCCTAAACATACAAAGAAATTTTTTTAACTATATTTAATAAACAAATCACCTCAAAGAATTTGCCTCTCAAATTCCATCCATGGACATACCACATTTATTACCATTTTAATGGTTTAACTTTCCATCCATGGACATACCACAATTATTATCATTTTAATGATTTAACTTTCCGTTTTAAAGAAGAATTGTTTGTTTTTGAAAAAACCAATATCATCGTTTGGGAATATGCAGAGAATCATTTTGCATATTCGTACATATTAAAATCAATGGTCGTGGAATGCCTTTCCGTTCTAGAAAATAATAGTTTTTATTTGTTTTTTCTTTTTTTAATTCAATCTCATCGTTTTCGGAATATCTAGAGAATCATTTTGAATATTTGTATATAATATTAAGAATCAAAGAACGCGGAACGAAAAACACATGGAATTTCATATTTATAATGAGACACAAAATTTATTAAAAAAAACAACAAACACATGCAATTATATTAAAATAAATTACAAACCAAATTTACCATAATTTAATGTTAATGATCCGATCTAATTTAATGTTAATGAATCCGATCTTTATTTTTTTTAATAATTAAAATTAATTATATTATAATTATAAATTTAATTAATTTTTTATTAATATAAATTAATTAAGAATTCAATAAAATATTTATTTTGTGTTCATAATTTCTTTGGAGATAATAACATTAAAGAAAGTTTTGAGAATGCATTTCAAACCATTTAGTTTGGTTCATTGTCACGATAAGATGGAAAATCAGATCTTAGAGAAAATTACTACTAACGGTTAAAATCTAACGACTAAAGGCGAAACAACCAATTGTCAGAGTCAAAATAATCAATTAAGGTCAATTAAAAATAAGGCTAAATCAAAGAAAAATGCTAAAAAAGAAAAAGAAAAAAAGGAAATTGACCTAGAATATATAATTTTTATAATTTAATTTAATTAATTAATTAATTAATTTGATACAATTTAATTTAATTAATTAATTTATTCATAAATTTAAATACAAAATAAATTAATTTAGGAATTTTTTCTTATGACTAAATCAACTAGACCCCATTATATATATAATTAATAAAAATATTAATACAAATAAATAAATAAACTTTTTAAAAATAAATTTCAGGGACCCAACAATTACTAATCGACCAACCATTGTCCCTGTTTAGGTTACTAGGCTTCCTTTCTATCTTAATGGCCTCCCTAAACTTATGAGGAAAGAAATGATCCAATGCAATGACTTGGGGTTTTTCAATGCATATATGATGTTTTGTCTTCTTCGCATGTTCTGACAAGGCTGAGAAGTGGGTCCTCACAAGTTTTATGTCAGTTGCGTGCTCATGAATCCTTTGATTTATTGAGCGACCAGTTTCACCAATGTAGGGTGTCCCACAAGAACATGGAGTTTCATACTCACCTTTCATATTCTTCGGGTCCAGAGGGTCTTTAACAAACCTTAGGGAGCCACGAATGGCATTAAGGGGCCTAAAAGTAGAGGGGACCTTATGCTTTCTTAGGTTCCTAACAATCTTGCCTGTTGTCCCTTGGATAAAAGGAAGATGGACCCCTTAATTTCGATATTTAAGCTCATTTTTAATGGAAGGACCTTTGATAACTCTAATGAAAGCTTTGAGACCATGGCGCCTACTATATCCATTATTATAGAAAACATCAAGAAGATGGGATTTTTCATCGGAAAGGTGGCTCTCATCATAAACTCTTAACGCATGAGTAGCTAAGTTGTTGAGAACACCCGACTTTTGAGTAGGGAAATGATGGGACTTAGCATGAAGATACTGCTCTGTATGAGTTTTCTTTCGAAAAACTTGGTGGCAGAAAGAACCATAATTCTTGTTATACTCTTGACCTGCAAGAAATCCGAAATACCAGTTTTAAGAAGAAATATAGCCTGAAACATAGAATTATCACATGAAATGAGAATAACTACAAGATATTTTATTATTAAGAAGCATATTGAATGTTCACTTGCCTCTTCGAGGGGGCAACCTCCAACATAGAAGAGCTCAATTACAATACGACTCGATGATCTTTCCCTTACTAACTAAGATTATTTATAGCTAACTGACTCCAAAACCCTAACTACTAGTGGTCCCTTGTATGACACAAGTTAACCACTTAATTTATCAACTATGGCTCGTTTACAACTAACTGTGGTCCCTTTTATCTAATATGGGTCAACCACTTACAATTATTAATACAGGCTTTATTGACTCTCTAACTAACTATGACTTTGACTCAGCCCATTGGGTTTATTACATAAATAAAGGGGTTAGGGTTGGACCTTAACTTGCCCTCCCCCATCAAAAGTAGCGGTTTCCTCAAGGCTGAAGCTGCAAAAACTGTTGAAGAATAATGGTTGGTTCCTAAGTTGCATCTTTTGGAGAGGTGTCTTTCCACTTGATGAAGATTTCCTTGATCGTGCAACCGCAGAGATGTCTTTCATGAGTATCAAGGGCCTGTTTTGGTCAGAGCCAAAGTGAGCCTTCCTCATCTAATTCAGGTAGACTGGTTTGAACTATGCAGTTGTTCCCCACCACTTTCTTGAGGCATGATATATGGAAGACCGAAAGGATTTTTGAAGTAGGTGGCAAGGCCAATTTGTAGGTGACTGCTCCTATCCACTGAAGTATCTGATAAGGCCCGTAGAATTTGGGTGCTAGTTTCTGGCAGCCCTTTTCTTTGAGAGATGTTTGCTTATATGGTTGGAGTGGCAGGAATACTTGATCCCCTTCTTGAAATTAGTGCTCAAGACGATGTTGGTCAACCTGTTGCTTCATTCAGTTCTAAGCTTGGTGTAGATTATATTTGAGATGAGAGATCATGGCGGCGTGGTTCTATAGGAGTTGATCAACTGCATGTAATTTAGAACATCCAGGGATCTAAGAAATAGGTGAAGGTGGGAGTTGGCCATACACTACCTCATATGGAGTCATCTTGGTGGCTTCATGATAGTTAGTATTATACCACCATTCAACTAAAGGTAGCCATTGTACCCATTGATGTTGCTTGTCTAAAGTGAAGCACCTTAGATAGGTCTCCAAACATTTGTTGACTGCTTCTGTTTAACGATTGGCTTGGGGATGATAGGTGGTACTTAGTTGGAGTTATGTGCCCCTATAGCTTGAAAATTTCATGCCAAAATTTGTTGGTGAAAGTGGGGTCATGATCAGACACAATGGAAGTCGACATGCCATGCAGTTTGAAGATCTAGTCCAAGAAAACTTGAGCCACCAAGGTGGGGGTAAATGGGTGTGGTAGAGCACAAAAATGAGCATATTTAGAAAGTTAGTCAACAACCACCATGATGACTGATTTGTTGCCTGACTTTGGGAGACCAGTGATGAAATCCATGGAAACATCTGTCATACAGAAGTAGGGAGTGGAAATGGTTGTAAGGTTCTCGGTAACTTGACTATTTCCCCTTTGTTGCATTGACACACATCACATTCAACTACAAAAGTAAGAATGTCATTTTACATGCCAGTCCAAAAGAAAGAACGACATGCGTAAGCATAAGTCTTCTGAAAGCCTAAATGTCCTACAATTAGAGATGAGTGCAACTCATCCAAGATGCGGGTTTTGAGGGTGGAGACCGAGGATATCACTACTTGATCCTTGTAGCGAATAATCTCATCGTTCCAAGCGCAGTCTGCTGAGGAATTAGGATCTTCTCTTAAGTTATTAATGAGTTGGGAAAGAGGGGTGGGAGAAACATTCCTTGTGGACCTCTTCAATCCAATCTGGTATGGGTAGAGAGATTGATAGAAGGGTGCTCTCATCCTCAAATTGGCGCGATAAAGCATCAACCACTACATTGTCACACCCTTTCTTGTAAATGATCTCATAATCACATCCCAACATTTTGGCAAGCCATTTATTTTGCTATGGCGATGATAGACGCTGCTCTAGAATATTTTAGGTTGTGATGGTTCATGCAGATTTGGAAACGTCACCCCAATAAGTATGGCCTCTAGGTGTCTACTGCATGTAAGATAGCCAAAATTTCTTTCTCATAAGTAGATTGACCTAGATGTTTTCCACTTACTGTTGTTGACTGGTGAAAGCCAATGGTATACCTTCCTGTTGGAATAATGATACATTTGAAATTATTAAAGTTGTTAATTTTTAGTGAGAGATTTGTGGAGAGATTTATGAGTTATTTATTGAGAAATTTGTGGAGATGAAAAATCCCTACACCTCTCCTCATGTATAAATATATATCAATGCTAATGAAATTTGATTGAATTGGTGTGTGAGAGTTGGTGTGTTATTGTTAAATATTTTATAATATGTAATTTACCAATTTGGTATGGGTAGAGAGATTGATAGAAGGGTGCTCTCATCCTCAAATTGGCGTGATAAAGCATCAACCACTACATTGCCATGCCCTTTCTTGTAAATTATCTCATAATCATATCCCAACATTTTGGCAAGCCATTTATTTTGATGTGGCGATGATATACGCTGCTCTAGAAAATATTTTAGGTTGTGATGGTCCGTGTGGATTTGGAAACGTCGCCCCAATAAGTATGGCCACCAGGTGTCTACTACATGTAAGATGATCATCATTTCTTTCTCATAAGTAGATTGACCAAGATTTTTGGCACTGAGTTGTTGACTGGTGAAAGCCAATGGTCTATCTTTTTGTTGGAATAATGATACATTTGAAATTATTAAAGTTGTTAATTTTTAGTGAGAGATTTGTGGAGAGATTTATGAGTGATTGATGAGAGATTTGTGGAGATATTTATGGAGTGATTTTTGAGAGATTATAGGAGATGATTGAGATATCATTGTGTATAAATATATGCTATTGATAATGAAAAATTATGAGCCTATTTTCATTATAATTAAATGTTTTTATTTATAATTTTGCTGGTGTATTTTCTTCATTTGGTATCAGATCCATGTTTATGTTGTTGTGTTGTAGAATTGATGTGCATGAAGAAAAAATCTGCATGGAGCCAACTATGGAGCTGTAGAAGAAATGAGGCATTCCTCCAAAAGATTAATTGCTGATCTGCGATTTTTATTTATGCTAGCCACTACAACTTATTTTTCCATGTTATGGTTTAAAAAAATCCAAAGCATTTATTGGATCAAATTCAACCATATTGTAGACATTGTGGAGACTTGTGGGTTGTGCGAAATTGTGTGCAAATTTGTGTTTGTTGAAGTTGTGTGCATGTTCTTCAAATTTTTAAATCAAGAAAGCATAACATATATTCCCTATTCCAAATGAAAAGATATGTGGTCAACCAACATGCAACAAGTGTGGAGTGCGCAAAAATTTGACAGTGCTTTTGAAGAGATGAAGTGTAGCCCATCAATAAGGACTGTGTTGAAAATACAAAGCATAAGCATTGGAAAAATCTGCATTAAAAATGTAGAGTATGCAATTTTAAATGTTAAAAGTTACTTTCACTGTGGACCTTTTCCATGTTGGGCATGAAATTTAAAAAATTTAAATATTGAAAGTTACTTTCAATGTGGACCTTTTTTCACGTTGGGTATGAAATTTAAAAATTAACTAGGATGAAGTTTGAAGTTTAAAAATGTGAAAAGTTTGTGCCTTTCATTGAACATGAATATTGGAGTGCAAGTGAAATTCTTATGTTGTATGTGAATATTTCTACCTTCTTGATTTTAAAAATTAACTGGGATGAAGTTTGAAGTTTAAAAATGTGAAAAGTTTGTGCCTTTCGTTGAACATGAATATTGGAGTGCGAGTGAAATTCTTATGTTGTATGTGAATATTTCTACCTTCTTGATTTTTAAAAAGGCGAAAAAGTGAAGTAAGTGAAGAAGTTGCAATGAAATGAAAAAGTGGAGTCAGAAATCTCCATTTTTTATTTTTTTAATATATTTAAGAAGTCAATGTCCATGTTTAAATCAAGTTGAGTTGAAGTTGAGGGTATTTTTGAGTTGAGTAAAGTTGGAGTCATAATGTGCATTTTCAGTGGTACTCGACACCTAAATATTATTGTTTTTTATACGGGTGCATTATTGGTTGAACCCAACACCCTGTTCTTCAACAAGCGAGCGTGTTCAAGTGAGCATGATCAAGCGAACGTGAAACAATCAACACAACGAACGTGAAACAATCAACACTGGAAAAATGGGAAAAGGAGGAAAAATGCTACAAAATGTAAATTAAGAAATAGAAATGTTACAAGAGGATCTCGATGATGCACTTCACCAAATTGGCAAGCTAAATAAACAATATAAATAGGACAATTCCATAAAAAACAAGTTTTTTAAAGACTATGTTGATTCCACCATAGATCACATAAATAAGCAAGAAGAAAGGTTGTTTTCACTGGATGAAGAGATAAGTGATCTTCTAAAACTTAATGATAAGAAAGATAAATTATTAGAAGCTTTGCAACAAGAATTAATGGAAAAAGAAAATGTATTGTCAACATTTGAAAGAGAAGTAAATCAATTAAGTCAAGAGAAAGAAAAATGTGATGCAACCTGTGATACAAGTGACCTTATAGTTGATAGTGATTGTGATGATAAGAAAGAAAATGTCCATGTATCTCTTGCATGTTATGAAGTTGAGGATGATAGTTCAGAAAGTGAATTGCATGTTGAAGGTAATGAATCTCAATATGAAGATGATGAAATTGGAAATTTTGAAAAGCATACAAAGGGAATTGGTTCTAAACTTCTTGATAAAATGGGTTATGATGGAATAATTTTAGGCAAGGTAGGTCAAGGAATTCAAAAACCTATACAAATAAGTGTAAGAACAAAGTATGAAGGCCTTGGCTATGAAGGAAACACGAGTGATGTAATTAACAAATTTGTCAAAGGAGAGACATTGATAACAAGTGAAACGTGTAACAATACAACAAATCAAATGAAGAAGCAAGAACAATATTGCAATCATTGTGGAAGGAAAGGACATCTATAAGCTAGATGTTGGAATCTACATCCCTGCAATATTTGTGGTCAAACAAGTCACGATCATCATAAGTGTTTGAATAAATATATCAAACCCTCAGAAAAATACAATGTGGTTGGATTGATGTAAATGAATGGCAAAGATTCTCTTTTATGTTGAGAGGTTTCTATAAAGTCAAATCTTCAATTGTACAACAATATCTCTCACATAAAGTTCATGAGTAAGTTGGTTCCCCAAAAGTTAATTGTTATTAAGGAAAGAGTTGTTTCTTGAGTCAAATGAAGCATGAATAGTTCTTGTAATGGTTCATGTTAATCCGAAAACCACTTTGTAATGTCAGAGGTACGTTCGTGGTTAGACAAAACCACTTGATGGTTAGTGATAAGCCGAAATCACTTAGAATTTGTAAATGTTGAGGGTAAGACATAAAAAAACCTAGGAGAAGGTCAGCGGTAGGAGAAAGAAATCCTTGATAAAAAAATGATACAGTTCAAAATATTGACTCAATATCCAGATGATGTAGCACATGAAGGCAACGATAACTAAAGATATGGATGAAGATGAAGAAGATTAAAGATGAAGTAGAATCCAGAAGATAGAAGACAAAGACAACTCAAGACATTCAAAAGACAGAAGAGGAAGACAATTTAGAGATGATCTTGGAATATTTCCAAATGATCATTATGGGGGAGAAATGTTGGAATAACTATACATTTGAAATTATTAAAGTTGTTAATTTTTAGTGAGAGATTTGTGGAGAGATTTATGAGTGATTGATGCGAGATTTGCGGAGAGATTTATGAATGATTGATGAAAGATTTGTGGAGATATTTATGGAGTGATTTTTGAGAGATTATAGGAAATTACTGAGATATCCACATGTATAAATATATGCTATTTATAAAGAAAAATTATGAGCCTATTTTCATTATAATTGAATGTTTTTATTTGTAATTTTGTTGGTGTATTTTCTTCACTTCCCGCATTAATACAATGCCAATACATGTACCTGAAGCTTCACATTCAATCACAAACGATTTGGTGAAGTCAGGTAGGGCCAATACGGGAGTGGTGCACATGGTTTGTTTGAGAGCCAAGAAGGCCTGTTGAGTTGCATTAGTTCAGAGAAATGAATTTTTCATGAGAAGTTTAGTGAGGGGGCTAGCAATGCATCCATAATTATAGAAAATTTGCGATAGTAGCTAGTGACACCCAAGAATCCCCTAAAAATATTCAAGGTTTTTAGTTGGGGCCAATCTTGCATTGCCTGAATATTTTTCGGATCAAACCTCACTCCTTCACGACCCATAATATGGACCAAATACTTGATGTCTTATGCGCCAAAAGAGCACTTGGATAATTTGACAAATAATTTGTGATCTCGAAGTAGTTGCAATATCTTTTCTATATGTTGAAGATGTTTGTCCCAAGTTATGTTGTCGATGAGAATGTCGTCGAAGAAGACCATGACAAATTTTCGTAGATATGGTTTTAGAAGGTGGTTCAAAAGGCTTTGAAAAGTAGATGGAGCATTATAGAGACCAAATGGCATGACCAGGAACTCATAAAGGCCTTCATGAGTTTGGAAAGCGGTCTTGGGAATGTCTACTTCCTTCATGCGTATTTGGTGATAGCCCAAGGAGAGGTCTAGTTTGGTAAAGAATTTAGCACCATGATACAGTTCATGAAGCATATCATCAACAACCGAAATAGTAAATTTTTCCTTGATAGTGAGCTTGTTAAGGGCTCAGAAGTCCTGACACATGTGCCATTCTCCATCTTTCTTTATAATGATGATCACTCAAGATGAATAAGGGCTCATGATGGGACAGATAACACCGTCTTCGAGGAGTTCCTTGATGATTTTTTCAATTTCATTCTTTTGGGAAAAAGGATATTGTTATGGGTAGACATTAGGCGTCTAGGCACCCGGGACCAAAGGGATGCTATGATCATGTTCACCCCTAGAGGGTGGAATCTCTTTAGGTTTTTCAAAGACCCACTTGTGGTGATCTAATACCTATTGCATACATGAATATGAGGAATAGTGGATTCAATGGCCTGGATGGCATTAAATTGGGCGACTACTCCATGATGGCCCTTTTTTAAAAGCTTCTCCATTCAATGCGAGCTCATGATAGTAGAAGCACTTGCCTGGAGTCCCCTTAATGAATGAATGTGGTATTTCTAATTAAAGCTCATATATAACTCTTGGAAATCCATTGTGATAGGGCCTCGTGTGTGAAGCCATTCAGCACCCAGGACAATGTCGCAACCACCCATTTCAATGGCAAACATGTGGGTCTTTAGGTGGTAGTCTCTCATTTGAAGCTTAATATTTTCACAACGACCTTCACATTTCATGGTCCCCCCATCAACGATAAGGACTTGGAAATTAGATATCGCCCATACAAAGAAATGAACATCTTCTGTGACTCTCTTATGGATAAAATTATGAGTGCTACCACTATCAATTAATACCACTACTGGCCTATGTTTAATAAAGCATTGGATTTTGAGAGTCTGAGGTGAAGGAATGCTAGCCAAGGCATGTAGTGATATAATCGGCTCATCGAGCATAACTGTGAGATCATTTTTCATCTGGGTTTCCCCTGCTTATTCCTCGGGCACCTCAAGGGATGGGGCTTCTTCTATTGAGTTGTTATCAGTAGCATCAATTTGAAAGAATTTTGGTTCCTTGCATTTATGTCGAGGGGAGTACTTGTCATCATAGTAGTAGCACAATCTTTGTTTCCTTCTTTCAGCCATTTCCGTCGGTGACACCTTTTGAACCTTAAGTGTTTGGGTAGTGTTAGCCTCCTGCTGCAGCAGGTTACTCATATTTCATGATGGACATTTTTACAGGCCAAATATGTCATACTTTGCATGCTGCAATGCTCCATATTTGTTAACAGTCACCAAAGAAAGAGGCCATGAAAGTGTGCAAGTCAAAGTTCATCTGCTACATTCCAATTTTGAAGAATTATTCCATTTTTGAAGACTTTCCATGCTAAAGGGAGGTCCAAACAACTTAATCTTGGTCTCCCTAGGTTTCAATTTCCTGTTTTAGAATATAGAGAATGAATAATTTGTCCAAATAGCTTAATCTTGGCAGATTCTTAGACAGGTAGAGAAGCAAAGGAGCCCAACTGTTTAATCTGGGCCCTTGGAAGAAATAAGGGTAGTCTGTAGATAGGAGGACAGAAAAGAAAAGTTGAAAAGCTGGGTCTGCAAGCCTAAGTGCACCCAGACCAAAAACAAGAAAAAATGTTAGGTAAGTAGGCTGGGTAGGTAGCTTTGTGGTTGCAGAATCATTGATTATGATCAGTTTTGTGTTTTCAAAAGTTATATCCATTCGATCAGTATAGCAAGGCAATTCCCATTTTGAAGGACTTCAAGCGAGGCATGTATGACTTCCCCTTTTTCTCTCCCCTAAATCATTTACTAACTCCCCCCAGAGAGGTCAAGATCTACTTGATAACTCTCCTTTTCATCATTTTCATAACAATTCACCCTGGTAAAGATCTTCTTTACTCAGGCAATATTCATACTTCCTTTACGGATCATTGCTTCCTTTAAAAAGCCTAAGATTCACATACTTAGCGCTTTCTTATCACTAGTCATATTAACCACTAACCTTATTATATAGCTCCCTATCTATCTCCTCATCCCCTATTTTTAACTATGTTAATAACTCCCTTATATATTTATCCCCTCCCTTTGGTTGAAAAATAACCATAAGTACACTTGGGAATTGCTTAGTTTGTCTGAAACATAGCAAGAACCCTCATCTTCCCCCTTCAAAACCATCTTCCAATACAGTGGACTCCTTCCAAAGCATGTAATTCTCTCTCTTAAGGTTATCGGACCCCTTCCGAGGCCGCAAATAATCTTCAAAACCATATATTCCCCTCCTCCGATCACAAACAACCCTTGCCGATTGCCTTAACATTCTTCCGATCCCGGTGAACCCTCTCCGACGCGATTATCGCAATCGGAGGTCGCAAGGGTATTATGGCTCGCTGTTTTTTCTTCCCGATGGACGTTCCGCCGATGACATTTCGCAATCGGCATATCGCAAATACCATATGCCACATATATACACCCCTCCCCCATTAGCCGATGCGATATCGCTAGTCGGAGATCGGCGATCGCAAGGGTCATGTGCCCGAAAGCATGTCGCTTCCTTTGCTCCGATGTGACATTGCCACTACATCAAGAGAGCATATCGGTTCGCAAACACTTCCTCGCCGCATGCCTCTATTTATTCACGTATTTTGTTTAAAATACGATTTATCATTAAATACTCGCTTCACTACAAATTCATCGCAAATTCGCAGCATTTTAGCTATTACTATCGCATCGCAGAAATACATAAGGCGCCGCACCATCCAACACCCTGCCACGTCATCCTACCACGTCACCCGTTGACGTCATCCACCATACCAGGAGTTGCTGTTGACGTCATGCTTACGTCACCTGCCAAAGAAAGGAGCGCAAGCGCGAAAAAGCATCTTAGGAGGCCCGGATTCAAATTCTGAGGCAGTTTTTGATGGCACTAATCGCGCATCGCTACGGGAAATAGGCCATATTGGAGAATCTTTAGGGAATCTCTTGATTCCTTGGCTAATTTTGCACCGAAAAGGGCCGAAAAGGCCTGATTTTGCAGTTTGGATCGTAGCGGAAGACAGAGAGAGACCCGGTTCAGGCATTAATGAGTATCAGAGAAAATGCGGAGCCAAAATCCGCATCAAAGAGTATCAGTGTTGCGGCGAAGTGTATCAGAGGAGATTTTCTCAGGGCTCGAGGAAAATCAAGCATTGAAAGAAAACCTTGAAAGTCAAGGAGCAGTTAAGGAACCATTCAAAGCTCACCAGCACAAATGACTGCACATTAAAGCTCACAGGAGATCAGTGGACCAGAACTCAATGCACAGTTATTACAGAACCACTGCACCAAGCCACAGAGGGCAACACATTAACTCGTTTTTTGATCCAGCTGCCACTGGCGCAGCCCAAAGCAGATTTACTTGCATTTAATTCCAACATAAGTTAGGTTTAGAAAGTTCTCTTCCTGCAGACCTATTTAGGTCGGTTGTAATAAATGACTTTAGATATTTTTCTTATATATACCACCCTGAAAAATGGAGTAGGGGTTGGTTGGTTGTTTGATCTTTGTTGGTTTTGATATTTTGCTTGAGCAGAGACTCGCACTGTAAATGTGATATTTTCTATAATCAAACTCTGCTGAAATGCATGGATTCTGAAAGTGTCTGCTGTGTTTAATTGGCATAGGAGTGAATATGGAATTCCTGTGCTTCTACATGGTTCAATAAGTGTTTCCTCTCTGTTTTGTTTTCCATGTTTGTTTTTGTCATCAATCCACCATCTAAATTGCAGAAAAGAAGAATAGTTTAGGATTTGCTTGGCTACACCCTAGGCTCAATTTCTGCAATTTCTTCATGTTTTCATCTGGAATGGTTATGAACATGCATACTTAAATGATCTTGTTTACACTATTTCTTTCATATATGAATGTTAGTTTAGGAATTCTTAAATGCTCCTAGATAACCATTCATTCACCTCTCTCCCCTGTTAGTTGATGAAAGATTCTTAATTGCCTTTCATCTCTGACTTTCATCCCATCTTTTCAGAAAATTGGTATTGTTTCATGTGTAGCTATCCCGCTCCATAATCCTCTTGTGACCAATAAAATGCAACAGCAAGCCTTAATCCATGACACCATGCCCAATGGTTTGAACTTATCACCTGATCCCTTGCCTCTCTGCTCCAATGCAATTTCCTTCCATCCAAACTCCATCCAAACAAAAAATCAAAACCCCCGAACCCAATAGCTAGCCTAAAATCATTATCAACAAAGCTAAATCATCAAGAGAGAGCCCTCTCTGATTGTAGGTAGGCTAGAACCTGCAATCCAAAGATTGGTTTGTGGTTACCTCGGCCGTATCCCTTCAGGAGCTTAGTGACAACCTGAGTGATAACATAATGGCGACTCCACTGGGGACTTTCTCAGATAATCTCACAAAACCAGTCCGAAGCTCCACAGAGGAAGAAACTGACTTATAAAAAGTTCGGTTGACCTGTGTTCTTACAAAAATTCCCAAAAAACAAGTTAGAAGCTAGCTCCCAAGAAGAATTTGTGTCATACAAGGTCAAATCCTGATTCGAATCCCCCAACTGTTTTTGAAAACCCCAATATAATCGCCAAAATCCTTAGGAAACAAGAGCAACAAGAAGATTCTGCTGATACTATTCCCAAGACAGTTCAGCCGAGTAGTTTTCCTACCCTTGTTAATGTTTTGTTCCGTTCAAACCCTTCTTCCTCGTGTTCAACATCCATTTCCCCAACTTCTGTGTCCACACCTCCATTCACTGCAAATACCACCACTACTCCTATTACCCCGATTGTTCCTGTTATCCCAGTCACTCCAGTCGTTCCACTTATCCCTATTATTCCCCTTATCCCCGTTAATATGGCTAATAGATACGCACCCTTACAGCTGCCTGCTAATCCCGGGGCTATGCCTCAGGATTATCAGACAAAGATTACCTATTTCGATGGCACAAATTCCTGCACAACCCTACGTCATACAAAGAAAATGTAGGATTACTTTGAGAGTTATGAGATTGATGACGACAGTGTAAGGATGAAGATTTTTGTCCAAAGTTTGACAGGTGATGTCAGAACCTGGTTTAGAGCGCTTACACCCAACTCCATACTAAACCCAGAAGCCTTATACCAGACATTTATCAGATGGGAGAAAAAGAAAGACCCCTTGCACATATTATCTGAGTATGATACTATCAAAAGAGGACCTCAAGAGGCTGTCTTGGACTACTGCGCGAGGTTTAATAATGTCTACAATGCAATACCACAAAATTTAAGACGACCACCTGATCTTGCTTTGTACAAATTCCTTGATGGTTTCGACGCTGAAATGGCATATCAGTTAAGGGAAAGAGCCCCTCAAATCCTCGCAGAGATGCAAGATGTTGCTGTTAGTGTGGAGGCAAATCTGATTGCCAAAAGAAACAGAGCTAGAACTGAGAGAAGAACCACCTTCAAGGAAGAACCCTCAGCTTTAGATCAAAAACTAGATGCTATCATTAACGACATGCATAGGCTAGGAGACAGAGTAGAGAGCGTTGAGAGAAAATCATCATGGGAAGCACAACAGACCAACATTATAAGGAACCCGAACTTCAGGAAAATCAGACCACAAACGCTGGAAGGGCTAGTCCCGACCATGATATTAGGCCTCCTTTCCAAGAAAACTATGTGGAGGCATCCACATCCAGTGAGCCCGCAGATGAGGCTCACATGAACCTGATAGATTCGAAAAACGAACAACAAATCTTTCTCACTAAAGAGGACCGAGACTACCCTAATGTAAAACAATTTCAGACCAAGTCGGGAGAGTCCTTTGATTTCAAACAAGGTTATGATTCTGCGGTGTACGAGGTGCACAAACAATATAAGTTGAGAACAAGGACCATTGACAATGTTGTCATAACAGAACCAGCTGATATTGCTGTCACAAACCCACATCAGGTAGCTGTAGAGGATATAACAGACATTCAGCCTCCTATTGATCAACCTCTATCTCCCTCTCCCTCAAAGAAAAATCTGAATGGCACTCCAAAAAATCTTCCCAAAATAGAAATACCACAAACTATCATTCACCATAACGCTGGCATTCAAAAAGAAAACAACGAAAACACTTTCGACAATGAAAAAACTGCTACTGCTAATGCAAGAATTCCATTGGATAAACCATTTAACTTAGAAGCAGAAATTGGAAAGCTCAAGATATCCATCCCCCTTTCAGAACTTGCCAAACATGATGTATATAGGCAACAAATTCAAAGGTCACTTCAACTACCAGAGGTCAGGTATGATGTAAATGTTTTAGATGATACCCCTGAGCTGCTGTTTGGTCCAGAAGTTAACGGAAAATCAACATATGGACCTTTCCCACCCTTTTATGTCAGTCTACACATACATGAAAAAATCTTGCATAATGCTATGTTTGACTCAGGTGCCTCATATAACCTTATGCCCAAAGCTGTAATGGAAAAACTAAACCTTGATGTCACAAGACCCTATAAAGATCTATACTCCTACGACTCAAGTCAAGTCAAGTGTTTAGGCTTAATCAAAGACCTGTGGGTGTCTCTAGTCCGATTTCCCAACAAGACAATCCTAATGGACGTAGTAGTTGCTGACATACCGACAAAATATGGCATGCTCCTATCAAGATCATGGGGAGCAAAACTGCAAGGACCCCTTCAACTTGACCTCTCTTATGCCACTATATCTGTCTTTGGGCAACCAAAGAGACAGTATAGAGAAACACTGATGAAGTATGTGGTAAGCAGTGAGGAAAAGCCCCAAAATTTTCCAATTTACTCAATCCA
>APFE031656207.1:0-13160 GCA_000404065.3 Pinus taeda
AAACCGCGGGCCAAAACCATGATAACCCAATACAGTTGGCTAAATACCACTGAGAAACCCCACGGGTGGGCGCTTAACTGCCTTGGAATGTGTGCACTGGGGTACGCACCCCATAAATGGGTTACCCGCGTATTTGGACGCGGTCCCTGCACGGCATACCTGCTGGTACGCACCTTCTGAACTGTTCTCCTGCGTACTTCTTTATTTTCATCAAAATGAGAGCCATGCCATGGGTGTTTGCCATCAAGTACAACATCTGAAATCATACCAGAACCATAATGCCAACAATAACTGATAGCTTATAACTAGTCTTGGTTATTTGAATATAATTCGTTATCATGGTTAACTCATGAGCAGCCTCTGATTCGAAGCTATATTAAACATCAATTGTGATTTTTATTTGTAGGAACATGAATGTGTATTCTTGTATGATTAATTAGATTGCAATGAAGCTTAAATACAGTCTTCTTCATTGGTGAATTTAGTAATTGATTCATTTGGACTTGGAATCTATATATGATGTTTAATCTCTTTTATTGCACTCCTGCAGGATAGATTAGAATTGTTAGAACTAGCATAAGTAGGTAGAATCAGTGTAGATAGGACTTAATACATAGATCTTAGCTATTTCTTTTGTTGATTTAATTGAAGTCTTCCTCCTAGAAGCAATCATTCAACATCTATAACAGTTTATGGGATCCTTTAAAACTCGTTGGAACTAGCCACTCTAAACAAAAGAGGATCTAATTAGGGTCTGCGATCAAGTTGGTTCCCTTTGTTGGCATAATGAACATTTTCCATGTCAACACTATCACTGTAAAGTTTCTGTTTGAATGTGTTTTAATGGAGTTTGGGTGCCCTAAGATGTTGATGAGTGATAGGGGTATGCATTTTCTATATGAAATAATTAGCGTGATGTTCGAAGAATTCTAGGTATACCATCAAAAGAGTACACCCTATCACCCCCAAACCAATGGTACGTTGGAAGCGTCCAATAAGATTCTGGAGAATGCGTTGACAAAATTTTGTAATGCGAAAAGAAACAATTGGGATGCACGCATCCTAGCAATTCTATGGGCATACATGACAACGTGCAAAAAGTTGACATGACAAACTCCATTTAGGTTGGTCTATGGGATCGAGGTGGTTATGCCCATGGAATATATTTTACCAAACCTATGAATTGCAGCTTTTACAGAGATGATGGATTGAGAGACCTTAGGGGAATGGATCACAGAATTGATGGAGTTGGAAGAAGATTGATTTTCTTGTAGGATTTCATCAGCAAGTGAAAAAGGAACCTGAGAAGGCCTGGCATGATAGGCATTCTAAGTTGTGCACCTTCAATTTGAATGATCTCGTGCTACTATATGATAACAATTTCACAAATTTTCTTGTTAAATTTCAAATGCACTAGTTGGGACCCTATGTAGTCAAGAAAATCACAGATGGTGGTGCAATTTCGCTGACAAAGTTGAATGGTGAATTGTTCCCTAGGAGGGTGAATGGAAATCAGTTGAAGTTGTATATAGGGGATCCTATCCCTACGCAATGACTATATGGTAGCAAGACAGTCTTAGTGCTCCAAACAACTACAAGGGAGAGTGGATTATAAACTACACTTCTCGAAGAAGAAGAAAACACAGTAAGGAGGGTGTGCAACAGACGAATCTATGACAGAAGAAGGTGCAATGGATGAGTTCTTCCATGGCCATTGGTGTCACACAGCTGGGTCCAAAAGTAGTTATTGAAGTCATTGTTCATGATTGGATAGAAAAAATCCCATTAGGAGGAGTGGGTAGGCAACACTTATGGCCAAAATATTTGGAGAATTGCTGCCAAAAACGCATTTATGATCATAAAATGGAGAGAACAATTGGATTGGAATTTGAAATCACCTATAAATCTAACATTTAGGTCAGTTGAAGAACACTTTGTTTTTTTACAGTTGTGTATAAGCCCTCTTGTTTTCGATCTATGAATTGATAGACATGGGAGGATTTCATTGCAAGCCCAACATTCACGAAACTGCTTGAGTATAGCGAGAAAATTATAGATGAATAGATGGTTGAGCTTGTAAGTTCTGACGCCATTGTCTCTTAAGTAGAGACCCCTAAATTTGTGTTAACAGAACCTATGCCATTGGTACCTATGGCATCAAGGTCACCTAGGCCAAAGCAATCTGCTATCAGGGAGAAGCAGAAGAAATCACAACTTGTACCGGTGAGGTAGTCACTGAGGAAGAATGTTGTGGGATAAAATCCCCTAGGGTATTGGGTGAATACCCTAGTAGACTGGAGGTTGTCTATGCAAAGAAACACACATTCGATACAGTCATAATGCTACTATAAGCAAACTCTACGATAGGGGGCATACCTGAGGTCCTACGTTTGAGAAGAGCCTTCCAGGGTCCAAACCCTTCTTGGAGTTCCTTTGCTCCTTTGACATGCAAAACATTCAATTCAAGAAAGTACAGCAGTATATGGACTAAACATCATAAAGAAACCATCTTCATATTATAAGGAAAGGTATTTAGTTATGCAATTAAGCAACTGTCCACATATGAATCATAATATGAATATCATAACATGAAGAAGATCTATATCAGGAACAAAGACATGTGTTTCTTTTATTATAGACAAATAAAGTACAGAAAAGGAATAATTTCACCTGATTCGTCCTTTCGTAGGCTCCAAGTGGAACTGTCTCCCGGATTCATCCAGTCTCAAGCCTTTAACAAACTCCTTCCATGACTTACTCCATGATATCTCAAGTAGTATGAAATCATCAACACACACAAGGAAACAAGGGTTTCCTATAGAATGGGGGAAGTGCAGAAGGCACAAGGATCTTCAGACCTGGTCAGGGAAATCTCAGCATAGTAATATTTCTCTCTCTTCTCTCCTCCCTTTTGGCCTTTCATAGAAGCCCTTTTATACTTCTCCCAGAGTATTTTTTTAGTTTGGAATTCGTTGGGAACAGTTGGGCCACAGGCACTAACAGGTAATCAACAGCTAAAACCTGTGATCTTCACTCGAAATTAAGGAGATTTATTTTTTTTAGTTGTTTTTAAACATATACGCAGGTTGGGTATACACAGACCCGCGTATACATGCGTTTAGCTCAGGGAAATGTCACGTATATGGAATAAAACACTGTTTTTTAAATTTGGGACCAGGTCTGGAAGGAGGGATTGCCCTAGGCCATGAGTGCAGCATCAAAAACCTCAAGAGTGAGATTTGGATCTATAGCAGATGCCCCCTAATATATGAGGTCAAAAGGGGTACATGATGGCCGAAATGTATTAAGCAAGTTCATGGAAAGGAAATCTGTCAAAAACTAAGAAGGACTGCACCAAAATTCAGCCTGCGAAACCACAAAAGGAGATCAGAAAGAAACATTGTCTGAGGCGGGCATACCCATGCTCAGAGAAAATATAGCATGTCCACATATCAAGTACAAGCGGATCCACCACGTATACAAGTATAAATGACTGGAAAATACATAATGGATCATCTAATCATGACCGAACAAGTACATGTCTGAATGTCACATATAAGAATGTCAATGATGCTGAAAGATGAAGTGAATCATTGATATCAAAGACTGATCCCAAAAACTACCAACTAAACATGATGGAATAAGATGGTACTACACTACAAACTCAGGTGCCAGCATATAAAATGTCACCATGAATGACTGCAACATATAAAGTGAAGTGGTATATACTAGTAGCAACAGGAGAAACTGTCAAGTGAACCAACGAATGCTGATACAACCTGAGGTCTTCACTGACCACTGTGGTACATTTCTACAGCATGGGAATAAATGATCTAAAGTTGACCATGTGAGGAATTGTTTGATTACCGGTCATTGATGTATACTGTTAACAAACACGAGACTACTCACCGATAATGATAATGAGCGTCAAGGTACCCATTACAATCCAACAAGTGTGAATAGATGAGCTGGAGTCGAACACCTGTAAGAATCTATCGATCAGGAGACAATGATGGTTTCCCACTGACAATAGTGAAGGATCTGCCACTAATGACTGCAAACCCCAAGGTACTGCCAAGTGAACTCTAGATCTTTGCCCCAAAGCAATGAGTCGAAGTCGATAGGGAAAGATCCAATAGAAGGAAGGCATTAAGGCATCCCCCATCAATCTAGCGCGAGTGTAACCCGTAGGCCAATAGTGTGGAAGGAATTGGACGAAAAAGATGTAGTAACCCAACCGAAGTAAATTTCTGGCATACACAAGATGTGGCTAGCGCACGGTAGAAACCCACTGAACCAACCAATAATGAAAGTTGACACAGAGGCAAGGTATCCACCAAGGTAAAATGGAACCAAGGTACTGCACGAATCCCAATGTGTGATAATGTAATCTGATGTCGAACACAAGGGAAACCACTCAGTCAAAGACCCATGATACTGATCGATGTTGAGCACAAGGTGACCTATCAATAATGAAAATAGTGCCAGGGTGCAGCTCTAGGCCTGTCCTCAAAGCAATATGTCATCATCGATAAGGACAAAACCCGCCAGCAAGAAGTTAATGGAGATGTTCTCAAACCGACACGAGTAAAGGACCAATATAACTGATGTGATGATAGACATAGCACTGACAACGAGGGATGGCCGACTGAAAAACAAGTCAACAGACACCATAGAGAGGCCGACTCATGCTAACTTCCCTTGAACAAAAGCATGAATCAATCTGACTATGTGGCAGCATATGATGACTCTGTATAAGCTCATTGTGCAAGAGGCACAAATGAACCCTCCATATGATTGGAAGAGATAACCAATCGGGGGAGAACTGACTCAATAACAAGGTTAACGCATACCTAAGTCAAACTAAATCCCACCCAAATGGAGGAGACTTTGTTTCGAGTGCTTTGTTCAAGGGCGACATGATTAACTCTAGCTGCTAACAATAAATGGAAATATTGTCCCATTCCCACTCTTTTTTGGAATATATAATTTTTTTTGTTCTTTCTCTTTAAAGCTGGAAAAAGAATAAAATAATGCTATAGTACAGTGGAAAGAACAAGTGTCAGCGAAGCAGATGATCTAGTTCCTAGGATTGGAACATTCCTATGCTCGATGCAGGGAGGTGAAAACTAGCCGGAGACACTCAAAGGTGTGTTCCTTCAACAGGTCAAGGTGTGTCAAGCTACATAGGTCAAAGGTATGCAAGTTTGATTTTGCAGTCGTCATGGTCAAAAGTTGGCTTAAACACGAGTCCAAGTGAGGTCGGCTTAAGGCCAAAAGGTGCAGATAGTCAAAATGCAATGCAGTAGTACAACTCAACACAAAGGAGCCTCTAGGGCATAAGGCCAGAACGGAATGAAGAAGAAAAGAGGAATGAGTCTTTGTTGGTTACCTATAATACTAGTCATTACCCCATTACTATGGTAATTGTACCCCTTATTAATATTGTTGTGCCCCTATTGCCCCCATATTGTTATTACTGTGCCCCATAGAATCCCTCTATTGTTATTTGTGTGGCTTTATATTATTATTAGTAGGTCGGCTAGGTTATATTGTGACTCCTTAGACTCCTATATATAGAAAGGAGGTTTTTTCATTTGTATCATCCAATAATTGTTCATTTATGTAATGTAAAGGAGGTTGCCCCCTCGAAGAGGCTAAAATCTAAGGCGTTGATCTATCTTTTCTATCTTTTCTTGAGCTGGTTTATACAGAAGCATCAAGAAATACTCAAGCATTGAGGACAACACTTTTTGAAGGAGAGGAGCATGTTAGGCCCCTATACTACTAGTGTAACCCCTTAATATTATTAGTACAACCCCCTTATTATATGGATGTACCCAGGTAGTGCCCGTGCACCATAGAAGCCCACTACTGTTATTATTGTGCCCTTACATTATTATTGTTATGTAGGCTCTGATTATATAATGACCCCTTAGACTCCTATATATAGAAAGGAGGTATTTTCATTTGTATCATCCAAGAATTGTTCATTTATGTAATTTAAAGGAGGTTTACCTCTCGAAGAGGCTGAATTCTAAGGCGTTGATCTATCTTTTCTATCTTTTCTTGAGCTGGTTTCATCACATTTGGTATCAGAGCTTTGGATTCTAGGGTTTTGCTACTCCAAACAGGTTATCATGGCATTTTCGCTATAACTTGTTTTCTGCGATGTTTCAGAAGTCGAAAAAAAAACCATTTGAGAAGACATCGCGCTAAATCTCGGGTCCAAATTTCAGAACTTTTCGCGCTATATTTGTGGAGATATGATCTGAGGAAGTTGGACTTTTTGCAAGCTCCTGAATTACATTCCAAATAGGTGACTTGGGGAAAAGCGTCATAACTTTCTCTCTGAGCATCAGATTGAAATTTCACAAAAAGGTACAGAAAGAGAACGGACTGTAGTTTCCTCTAGATATTTTTCAGAGCCAAAGGTCCAAATAGTGACACGTTGCACTTCATACAACTTCGATCTGCTGGAAAGGTCTATAATCAGGTCACTATGGGAGATTTGGCATAACTCTTCATTGGAGAATCCAATTGGGGTCTGACTGGTGGCATTAGAAAGAGGACACAGAGGGCTACGGTAGATCACAATTGTAGAACTTAAAGATCTGAAAGTACAGAGTTACAGTCGTTTCAAGATCAAGCTCCTAAAATCAAGAAAAAACAAGACGAGGAAGTTTGATGGGAAGGATCCGGTAAATTGGATACTTCCGATGGAACAATATTTTGATCTACATGGTGTACCACTGTTACAAAAGGTATGTATTGCATCTTCATATTTAGAACCAGATCAATTTTTATGGTAAAAGGGCTTGGTTCTCTAAACGACTTTTACGTGGTAATCCTCACAGAGAAAATGATAGCACATTAGAGGATACAAAGAGAAACACCTTCTTTAGAGAAACACCACAACAATTGGAAAGAGTAAAAGGGCTTTGTGACATACTAGAAAGTAAAATTATGGCAACAATGAATTCTACACCTCATAGCTATGAAGATGGAAGTGTTGTTTCTCCTAGCCTTCCACAACCTACAATGGTTACACCACAACAATTGGAAGAAAAAAGAGAAAAAGGGCTTTGTTACAATTGTGATAGCAAATGCACTAAAGGTCATAAGTGTGTTGAGAAGAAATTATTTTACATAGTGTATGAAGAGGAGGAATAAAATGATCAAGAAACATCAAAATAAGAGGATATACGCCATGACCCAACCCCAGAGATAGAAGAAATGAATCAAACCATATCGTGTAAAGCATTGGCAGGAATTACCACTCCCCAAACTATCGAGATAGAAGGACATATCAAGAAGAAAAATGTTCAAGAAGTGAAAGATCACATTGATCATCAAGAAATGAATCCGACCATATCTTGTAAAGGATTGGAAGAAATTATCACTCCTCAAACTCTAAAGATAGAAGGACATATCAAGAAGAAAAAGGTACAAGTGGTGAAAGATCACATCGTGTATCAACAACAACTTATCCAACTTTTAAAGGATAATGCCACTTTGGTGAAAAATCAAAAGAAACAACAGGTAGATCAACATCGTAGTGAAAAATTTTTTGATATAGGTGATTGGGTATTTTTACTGCTACATCTCAAGCAAGCTATTTTTCAGAAGGAAACATTGGCAATACTACATGCACTTAAAAAATGGCGACCTTACTGAATGGGAAGACACTTCATGGTAAAAATGGATCATGATAGTCTTAAATACTTTTTAGAACAACTATTATCTTTAGAAGAACAGAAAAAAATGTGTCACACATATGTTGGGTTATGACTTTGACATCATCTATAGAAAATGGAAGCAAAATTTTGTTGCAGATGCACTCTCAAGAAAGGATGAGGATGTGGAAGCATTATTTTATGCTATTTCTATTATCCAACTAGATTGGATAAACAAAGCAAGGGATGAATCGAAGAAGGATGAAGAAGTAAGGCCACTTATTCAAAAGTTGCAAAAGATCCCAATTCAAACAATATTGCCATAAATTGAAGAGGAAGGAAAAATCATATTGGAACCTAGAGAAATCACAGAAACAAGAACTAGACAGCTACGAAATCAATCAATTTCAGAGTATCTCATCAAGTGGAAGAACTTACCCGTTGAAGATTCCACATCGGAGGACAAGAAGTTTATACAGAAGCATCAAGAAATACTCAAGCGTTGAGGACAACACATTTTGAAGGAGAGGGGCATGTTAGGCCCCTATACTACTAGTGTAACCCCTTATTATTATTAGTACAACCCCCTTATTATATGGATGTACCCATGCAGTGCTCATATTGTTACTATTGTGCCCCATAGAAGCCCACTATTGTTATTATTGTGCCCTTACATTATTATTGTTATGTAGGCTCTGATTATATAATGAACCCTTAGACTCCTATATATAGAAAGGAGGTCTTTTCATTTGTATCATCAAAGAATTGTTCATTTATGTAATGTAAAGGAGGTTGCCCCCTTGAAGAGGCTAAATTCTAAGGCGTTCACCTTTGTATGCACTAACTAGTAACGTTGATTTTCTTTGGACAGAAAAATGTGAACATACTTTCAAGGATCTAAAGAAGCTCGTGTCCACAACCCCAGTCCTTTGAGGACCAAACTAGGATTTTCCATTTCAAATATCATCTGATGCCTTAGATACAACCATTGGAGCAGTCCTTGGGCAGGAAGAGGATAAAAAGCCATATACAATTTATTGCATCATCAAAAATTTATCTCCTGCTGAATTAAACTACATTGTTACTGAAAAAGAATTTCTAGCTGTAATACATGCTATCAATAAGTTCAGACATTACATTACTGGATATCCATTTATCTTGTACATAGATCATTCTGCCATAAAATATTTAGCAAACAAGCCTATCACAAATGGCAGAATAACTAGATGGCTGATTTTATTTCAAGAATTTGATATTACAATCAAGGATCGACCTGGAAAAGAAAATCCTGTAGTCGATTTTCTCTCAGAAATGCCAGATCCAATCGATGCAGCAGCAGTTGAAGATCAATTTCCAGACGAGCATCTGTTTGTTGTGGCTGTTCAAACACCCTGGTATGCTGATGTTGCCAATTACCTAGTAGTAGGTAAACTATCAAAGCATCTAACCCCTAATGAGCAGAAATAGATTGTTCAACGGAGTGCTCGATTTTCTTGGATTGGGGGATATTTGTTCCACACAGGGGCAGACATGCATATCAGGAGATGCATTCGAGAAGATGAAATCTTTGACATTTTAAAAGCCTACAATGATGAACCATGTGGCGAACATTTCGTTGATCGCAGAACTGGATATAAAGTGCTGCAAACATGGTATTATTGGCCCACAATTTTCAAAGATGAAAAGAAATTCATCCAAGCCCGTGACAGTTCCCAAAGAGCAGGATGCCCTGGTCAGTCTGATGAGATTCCTTTGAAACCACATCTAGTCATCGAACCATTCGAGCAATGGGCTCTTCATTTTGTTGGACCAATTAACCCATCGTCAAACTAGAAAACATATATTTTGGTGGCAACAGAATATGTCACCAAGTGGGTTGAGGCAGAGCCATTGCCAAGGGCTACAGAGGATTCTATCACACAGTTCCTGTTCCATCTATTTGTGTATTATGGCCTTCCAAGAGAGATAATTACAGACGGTGGACCACAGTTTGTTGGGAACAAAATTGCTGCAACACTCAACAACTATCATGTCTAGCATAAAATCACTACTCCATACCACCCATAGGCAAATGGGTAGGTAGAAACAAACAATAAAACAATAGAAGCAATCCTAATGAAAAACATTGCATCACATAGACGTGATTGGGCTGCCAGACTACCCGAAGCACTGTGGACTTATAGAACAACATGGAGAAGTACCACTGGTTACTCACCTTATCAATAAGTGTTTGGAAAACAACCCATTTTCCCCATAGAAATCGAAATCCAAACATTGCGAACAACACAGGAAGTTGGCTTAGATCTAACCGAGGCACAAATTAATCAATTACAATAGATCAATGAGCTAGATGAAATTAGGCTCTCTGCACTTCAAAACACTGCCTTGATGCAGCAACAACAAGCTAAATGGCATGATGCTCTCATTAAAAATAAAGTCTTCCACGAAGGAGACTGGGTACTTTTGTACGACTCCAGGTTTCAGGACCTCCCCGGGAAACTCCAGACTCGTTGGTTGGGACCATAGGAAATCCAAAAAGTACATGATAATGGTACCCTTACTCTAATCACTATTGACGGTTCTGGATATGCTTCAAGGCAAATGGCCACCGAGTTTGTCTTTATTGCAAACCACTCACTCGGGAGTCCTTTTGCCAGCAGCCACGCCGAGACTTTGATATGGAAACTTTTGGGGAGGGAGAGAAGTCTTCGTCACCTGTAATTCATTAAGAAATTTATTTCTTTTCACAGTTTGTACATAATTTCTTTTCTTTTGTTGAATCATTTTTGTACATATTGTTGAGTCAACGTTTTGTCGTTACTATTTTTTGCTGTTCCTTTTCTCAAAAGGACAGCATTTTCTTCCGGCTGTTCCTTTTTCAAAAGAACAACACCCTTTGGATCAGTCGTCATTTTGCTGTAATTTTGTTCCTTTTCTTTATTTCTGTGTTCTGTTGTTCCTTTTGCAAAGGAACAACATTTTCGTGTGCTGTTGTTCCTTTTCCAAAGGAACAACATTTTTGGTTTTTGTTGTTCCTTTTTCAAAGGACCAATGTTCGTTTGCTTTGTTGTTCCTTTTCCAAAAGAACAACATTTTCGATTTCTGCTATTCCTTTTCCAAAGGAACGACATTTATGTGTTCTACTGTTCCTTTTCCAAAGGAACAACATTTTCGATTCCTGCTATTCCTTTTCCAAAGGAACGACATTTATGTGTTCTACTGTTCCTTTTCCAAAGGAACAACATTTTCGATTCCTGCTGTTCCTTTTCCAAAGGAATGACATTCATGTGTTTTGATGTTCCTTTTCCAAAGGAACAACATTTTTGATTTCTGTTGTTCCTTTTCCGAAGGAACGACATTTCTGTGTTTTGTTGTTCCTTTTCCAAAGGAATAGCATTTTCGATCTCTGCTGTTCCTTTTCCAAAGGAACGACATTGGTGTGTTTTGCTGTTCCTTTTCCAAAGGAACAACGTTTTTTATTTCTGTTGTTCCTTTTCCAAAGGAACAACATTTGTGTGTTTTGCTGTTCCTTTTACAAAGGAACAACATTTTCGATTTTTGTTGTTCTTTTTTCAAAGGAACAACATTTGTGTTTTTTGATGTTCCTTTTACAAAGGAACAACATTTTTGGTCTTTTGTTGTTCCTTTTTCCAAAAGGAACACCACTTGCATTCTTTTTCTCTCCCTTTTTGAAACAACTTGTTCTCCTTCCTTTTCTAAATCAAGGATGCTTATTGTTCTTGTTCTTTCAAGTATTTTAGAATACAACTATGAACTTATGCAATGGATACAAAATCACAACATACTGAAATCAGTGAATCATAAAATCGCTATTTTTATAAGAAATTGCTCTGAATTGGTAAGAGGATAGAAGGAAGGACACGCTTATTCATTATCTTTTGTTGTCATTGTTCTACTAATTCTGCTCTGATTGGTTATCTTTATCATGTTGATCCCTTTTAATCCTCTTCGATTATTATTCAGGAATAAGAGCAAAGGGTTTATATCTTCCTATTGAGATGTTAAGACTTCTTCCGCCATTCCTACACTGAAGGAGTGTTGAACCACCCTTTGTGTATAAATAGGGAAAGTACTTCATGAAAAAGAAAGAAAAGGAGAGCAAACAATGATGTCTTAATGACTTATAAGTTGTCAAATGTAGGATAAGGGGTCTCATTAGGAGCTAGCCTACCATGATCATGAGGACGGAAGCGAAGTGGCATTCCCACTATGGCCACCACACCAGGGATATGGTCCAAAAGTTATATCAAATAAAGAACCCTTGGAATAGGAGGTTTCATCACGTGCCGAACTGCCCACCTTTCGCTCCTTCCTTGTGAATGGCATTATGGTGAACTAGTCACGAAGCCAGCATAATGGCCTACATTTTACATCACACAACATTTCCTAAGCATACACAAAGAATCATGGTTCTATGGGTGAAATAAATAACTCTGCCAAGGTTATGGACACCTGTCGGTAGCAGAGCACTGTTAATGGTATTGAAGTCACATTATTTACACCAATAGGTAGTTATTAGTACCCTTCTGTTTCTTACGCCTTAGTAATCAGTCATATATTATTTCCCAAACCATACAACGCATGTACATCTATTATCACCAATCATGACAGAACAATTGAAAATGACCGCATGAGACTCAGTATCCACGATAGATGTCCTATCCCCAGCCTCGCATCATATCATCGCAGTCTCTTACGTATTAAGCAACCCAACTCTATGCCTCGATTTCGGTAATTTGCTACTTTTGTAAACATGGCATATTGCCATACGTTGTTCCTTAAGGAATCTGTTTTAGAACGACATGCCGCTCCTTTATTTGATCGCTGGGATGGCCTATCACATTGCGGGGGGGAGGTTAACCTCATCATTCCCTGGATTACGTGTCAAATCGCTATTCGGGAAGCTGTGTACTGGGGTATAGCACGGCTCAACAGTATACTATTTTTTTTTATTTTTCTGCTTGACTTGCTGTTCATAAGCCATTTCCATTGTATACACTACAACATTAGATTTTGAGTGAGTCTTGCGTCTGTCAGCCTCTCTCTATTTCAACAGCGTGAACAACTGCTGTTCCATTGAGAGTTTACAGTGAAACCATAAACATGGGAGGAAGATCGATTCGGAAAGAACCGTAGGTGTTAATAATATCTGATTCTACCCGGGAAATCCTGGCAAGAGCAGGGTGGCTGACTTATCTCAATCGCTTATAGGAATCCAACGAGACTGTAGCAATTGAATTCTTGTAGAACTTGCAAGAGGATCACTCCACAGTGGGGGGGAGACACATAATAGTCACCGATGACATAATTGCAGAAGTGTCAGGACTGCCAGCCGTTGGACCTGTATGGACGTTAAAAAAGGAGAGATTGCAGAAGACCATAGAAATCTTCCAGGAGGAAGGCCAGAGCATGACAATTAGAAGAAAGGGGGTTCTGCCAGCAGCACTAGGAGAGCTGTGGGTT
>APFE031656214.1:7896-23604 GCA_000404065.3 Pinus taeda
GCTCAGGTTTCTCGGCCTCTAGCAAATCATAAGTTCCTTGCCAAGTTGTTTTGGCAAGGCCTGCGCATGTCGTGTCTGATATCAAACCTTTCTTGCTGTTTACTATCGCTTGTGGCGCGGCTGGTGAATCAATAACGCCTGCAACCTTCTTCTGCTTTTTACCGATTATGCCTGAATTGCTTTGAAAATCTATATTCTGCACAGAGAGGTGGTTTCGGCGTAACACCGAGATAACAATGAAACTCACAATTGATAGTAAAATAGAAAGAAGAACGTTGATATACTTTGTTTTTATTAAAACAGCACGGAGACGATCTATAGGCAGATCTGAGGGGATGGATTCATTAAGGGACCGTATAGGACCTGCCACCTTATAAATGCTCATTAGTGCAATATTTGCCGAAAGATCTTTTAAATCATGCAATGGCGTACTGGCGGCCGAGCGGGGATGATTATGCCTTAATTGTCATTAACTCAGGCTTTCCAATCACGTTAACGGCTTTTCGTTGAGAACTGTGCCTTATCGCATCGAATCGGGCAGGGGCGCGTGGGTAGTTTTAACAATACTTTGAATATTGCCGATCGCCGATCGCCGATATCGCATCGGCGAAAGGGCTATCTGCATTAAGGGTTCAACAGTGGAAGCCGCTGATTGCCGATCGCTGATATCGCATCGGCGAAAGGCATATGTACAATGCTCGCGGTGCAAAGGGGATTGCCGATTGCCGATATCGCCGATAGCTTTATCGGGTCGGGGCATTAACGATGGGCGCGATAGTGGTGCACAAGGGGATTGCCGATTGCCGATATCGCCGATAGCTTTATCGGGTCGGGGCTTTAACGATGGGTGTGATAGTGGTGCACAAGGGGATTGCCGATTGCGATATCGCCGATAGCTTTATCGCGTCGGGGGGGGGGGGAGCCTTTTGATTGCTTAGTGCATCCTTTATGTTATTGTGATATGCGATCTTGCGATCGCTTTATCGCAATAAACACATATTCGCTTTATTTCCAAATTTTTAAAGAGATATTGCTTTTGAGGGTAAGTTTATAAAGCGCTCCTTTGATTTGTTGGACTTTTACAAAGTAAGAGTTTTGACATCAATTTTATTTTAAGAGGGACCGATTTCATATTTTAATGGTTTTTTTAAATAAAAATAAATATGAAATGGGGGGTTGTTTGCAAGGCACAACACAATCTAAGCATATAGCCACAAAATATGCCACTTCCTTCTTTATATTCGACCAATAGTAGAACTTATTCACCATTGTTAATTTTTTTTTATATCCTAGGTGACCTGAGTACGACTTAGCATGAAATCCCCTCAAGATAAGCTTCTTGAGCTCACTGTTGTCTGGTACATATATCATGTCCCTAAATATGACCAAACCATCTGATGTAAGATGATAATCCACATCCTTTTCATTTGTACACTATTGTAACTCGTGCCTAAGCTCCCGATACATATCATCCTGCTAACCTGCATGCAAGATTTGATTTATAAATCTATTCCATAGGAGCTCATAGTTGCTACGTGATTCACCTCTATTATTCTGTTAAGAGCATATGAAGCCATGTTCTCTTTTACCTCGATGTACCTAATATCAAATTCGAACTCACATATCATGGTGAACCATATATCTTGCCTGACATTCAGATTTGGTTGGTCAAATTAAATTTATTGCATTAATTTTTAGCCTGGGGTTGTTACAAACGCCTCCCCCTTAGGAGAACACTCTCCTCGATGTTCAATGACACCTACAACCAACAAGACTACTGAAAGAAAAACATATTGCCCATGGAGCTTTATAACTTAGCTCGTTGCAACATTCACAGTGAACAACCAATTGAAAACAAACCAACATAACTATAGAAATTAATCTGTAGATGCTAAACTGCTCATGAAATTTACTAAATCACAAGACAAGAATCTACTTTACCAATCCGAGGAAGAAAAATTCATGATCGAAAACACATATCACCAACATGTATCAAGATTTAACATACATACAAAGAGATATATCTAGGGGAAAGCAGCTGCTCAAAACCCCTTACTATCTGTATTGCATTAATCAAAGAATCTGGATGAATACAATATGCTTTGCTCAACCTTGAGCTCAACCTGCACCAATATCTTTTATCCTTTGTCTAAGTGATTTACCTTGGCCAATACTTAGCCAAAATTTCAAGCTTCCAAGCCCCTATTTCCTTGCAATGTTCCTTGAGGAATTAGGCTCCTAGTATTTAGGAATTTCCTCTAAAATGCTTGCGCAATTCCTAGGATAGATCACATGACCAATACAATAAACTATACACTCAATCTAATATATAATTAATCATACACTACCTTGGAAACTCCCCCACAACTAGGAAATTAGAATTTTTTGCATTCATGAGCTAATTTAGAATAATTGATCAGTTATTTGGATGATCACTGAGTGTGATTGAAGTTACACTGCACAAGTTAACCTCCCACTAGTTCCTCCAACAATTAGAACTAGTTTAACAAATCATAACTCAATTTAACTAAATTAAATTGCTACAAGTAAAATTAACTCCAATTAGGCTCCTAAAATTTAGGAACCACTGCATAGAGCTAAAATTCATGCCCTTAACTCGAATTACGTTAGCTATACTGCTATTTTTTAGGAATCAACACAAGTAAACTGAACTTGAACTCATTAACTTGAATTCAGTGTTATTAACTGAGTGACAAGAGCCATGTCACCTCAATTAAATCCTCCAAGTTGTCTGTTGATGTGGAATTTCAAATTTCCTCAATTTTAATTTTAATTAAGGAAAAATCAAAATTGAGACTTTCTTGCTGCATTTTCAACAATAACCAACATGACAAACATAACAACATGACGACCATACCGCTTATTGGAGCTTTATAACACAACTCGTTGCATTATTTACAATAACAACCATACATAAATATGTATATATACCAAAATTTATTTGCCTCAACCGCCAAACAATTAAGGATACATAGACTACATCTTATCAACAATATCCCATGTAGCTTCATGAGGCCCAACGTGCTTTCACTACACTTTAACCTGCTCGATTGCTCGGTTCCAGAGCATGAGAGTCTTTCTCTGCAAAATGCACTAAGGTTCTAGATGGAATTCGCCTTCTGGTTCCGCCTGCAATACACACCAATCAATAACATGATCAACATCGTTAACATACTTATTAAGTAATGACACATGGAAAATATCATGGACTTTCACTATCGGAGGCAGTGCCAGTCGATAGGCTATTGGTCCAATCCTCTCAAGGATATCGAAAGGCCCATAATACCGAGATGTTAACTTCGCACATGAACTAATCCTCAAGGACCTCTTCTCGGACTTAATGTGAAAATACACATGTTTCCGAACCTAAAACTCCTTAAACAACCTATTCTGATATGCATAACTTTTTTGCCTATCATGTGCTGCCTTTAGATTCTTCTTGATAGCCTATATTTATTGTTCCATTTCTATCAACATGTCTAGCCCTATCAATGCCTTGTTCACTGGATCACTCCAACTAATAGGATTATTATAACTCTACCGATAGAGTTCCTCAAATAGACTCATCCTCAATGACTCCTGATACCAATTGTTGTATGCAAACTCGGCCAATGGAAGATACTCTTCCCACTTTCATGGTTGATGCATTGCATACATTCTCAGCATGTCCTCTAGAATTCTAATGACCCTCTCTGTTTCTCGATTTGTATGTGGATGATAAGTTACGTTGAAGGAAAAATCTATGCACAAACCTACAAATCACTCATTCCAAAAAATGGAAGTGAAATTAGCATCCCCGTCTGACACAATATTCTTCGGTACACCACACAACCGCATTATGTCTCTAATAAATACTTGTGATACATCAATAGCTGAATAAGTAGACTTCACTACAATGAAGTGTGTTACATTTTTCAACCTTTCCACCACAACCATGATAGAATCATGTTGTCTATATTTCCTCGGCAAACCTGTAATGAAATCCATGGAAACGATCTCCCATTTTCACTCTGGAATCAAAATTGGTTGTAGTAAACCACCTAGATGCTTACATTTTTCTTTTACATGTTGACAATCCAAGAAAATAGCTACAAAATCTACCACTTCCTTCTTCAAATTCGGCCAATAGTAGAACTTATTCACCATTGTCAATTTTTTATGATATCCTGGGTACATGAATATGGCTTAGCATGATTTTTTGGATAAGCTCTTGAGATCACTATTGTCCGATATATATCTATATATATATATATATATATATATATATATATATATATATATAATGTCCCTAAATCTGACCAAATCATCTGCTATAAGATGATAATCCACATCTTGTTCACCTGTACCCTGTTATAACCTGTGCCTAAGCTCCATATGCATATAATCCTACTAACCTACCTGCAAGATCCAATTCTGTAAATCTTTCCCATATGAGTTCATTGCTGCTACATGGTTCACCTTTACTCTTTTGCTAAGAGCATATGCAACCCTGTTCTCTTTTCCCTTGATGTACCTAATCTCAAAGTCGAACTCACTGATCGTGTTTAACCATATAGCTTGTCTGACATTCAGATTTAGTTGGTCGAATAAGTATCTCAATCCACTATGATCACTCATCAAGATGAACCTGTTGCCAAGAAGACAATGTCTCTACATCTTCAAAGCATGGATGATCACTGCCAACTCAAGATCATGTGTAACATTATTCTACTCATGCTCATTCAATTTCCTTGATTCACAACATACCACGTGTCCCTCCTACATAAAAACCCCGCCAAGTCCTCTCTTGCAAGAATCTCTACATACCACAAAATCTTTGTTCGGATCTGCAATCTTTAGAAGTGGGTCATCTGTAAGAAATTTTTTAAACTTTTCAAAACTAGTTGCATATTCTTCTATCCATTCAAATGTCTTACGTTTCCTTTGCAATGATGTAATAGGATAAGCAATTTGTGAGAATTTCTTAATGAACCTCCTATAATAACTTGGTAACCCCATGAATGACCTAACCTCATCCACATTCCTAGGAGTTTCCCATTCCATGATGGATTTTATCTTTTCAGATCCATTGTTATGCCTTCCTTGGAAACCACATGCCCTAAGTTGTTGAAAAACTAAGGGCACTAGAGTTTGTTAGGATTCCTCACTGCTTGATAACAGTTTGTGAAGCACTTTTACAATTATCTTAGCTTGATATTCTTCTTATTATTAGTGTATGTGTTTCATCAAACTGCTACCAAAAACATAAAGACAAGAACACAAATGTTGGCTCTCTACTAGGGCCAAAAACCTCTCTCTCTTAGAGATGAAAACCCTTTGGTAAGTTTCTCTTATTGAAGCTTCATATTGATCGCTTCCAAACCCTAGACCCTTGACTAGGATGTCCTCCAAGCACAAGTCAATTCCTCTCCTCTTTTCTGCACTTTTTTCCCCACACATAGACTTCCTCCTTTCAACACTTTTCTCCCCAACACTTCGTCCTCCTTCTTTGTTTCTTGTCTAAAGATAGACCTTCCTTGAGTGAGCCTTCTAGATGAGATTTTCCTCTTCTATCCTTTGCTCAAGTAGACTTCTTCTTTTGTTGACCAAACGAGCTCCTTCTAGAGATATAGGTGTATGACTATACTGCTGTTCTTTTTCCCTAGTTTTCTCACGTGTGGAGGGTACCCTTAGAGAATTAGGGTCCTTTCACCTTCACTAGAGAGAGAGACTCTTTGCTTGACTTGGGAGGCCTTGTAGGCATAATATCTAGCCCAAACACCAATGAATCTTGCACTGAAATTTTACTGTTGCTATATACGCAATATTTCCTCCTTCTCCTTGCAAGCTTGACTGTTTCTAGCCCTAGAAACAATCCCCTACACTTCAGTCTTCTTCCTCCTTTCTTCACTTGTCTTGGAGACCCTTAGACTTGCCTTTCCCCTTCACTTTCTCAACTTCCACCTTTACAGATTTCAGAGCTTGCATTATATACTTTATGAGGGAGTGGAAAACCTCTATATATAAAGGATTCTCCCTCCTTTAGGCCGACATTACGTCGACATTCTGTCTTCAAGCCGACTTGACCATATCTTCACTATTTTTTTGTTTTTCTTCATTTGGATGACGGCGTTGCATGGAGAGGACTTGGACTTTGCTTGGAGGTATTCCTTTGACCTTTATACTATTTTATACATAGTGTAACATGCCCTCAAAGGGTCTTACATAAATACATTGACTCTTTGACTTCCTAGAAGCACTTAAACATGAGCTTGACCTAATTCAATGAGCAAGAAACTCATTGACAAATATAATAAAAATAATTTCTCTTTTCTTGAATAAATACAAAAGTCAAACTTACATTTATGAAGACCAAACCTAGTTACGCTTCCTTGAATGCTCCCTCTTAACTAGGGAGGTATTCATACAACACTACAAGGTGTTTGGCTATGTTTCAATCTTGAAGACTTCACATAAGAGAAACTGGATTTGCAATCCATCTATTATAGCATCATAATAACGAACATTGTTTCCACAGAAAGGCCTTGACTGACAACTCTATCTATCAATAGATTAGAGCACAATGTTGGCGAGACAAATGACTTATAGACACCTTAGTCATTATCTCTCAAGGTACATACCCACCCAGGTGTTCACTGCGTATGACCTTCTAGGACTATTCTTGTCTTGGGTTCTCATCCCTCAAAGAATATTTGTCCTCTTGCCTACTCTTATCTTGGATGCCCTACACATCCTCAAAGAGTATCGGATGCCAAATGATTACCCAATCCTCCCATTCTTTCTTCCCAAGTGAAGACAAGAATTTTGTGTCTATATTGTGTCTACATCTCCATTCATGGCCTTCATCTAGACCTACGGCTGTTAGTCCTAGTCTAGTGCATGACCCATGAAAGGGAAAAACACAATTGTCAATCCTTTGTAATCAGGGGTGATCCAAAACTCCCTCTTGATCAGGGATTTGTCAAAAATCCCTCTTAACTAGGGACTCTTTCATTCATCAATAACTTCTTCTTCATGGGTCCTTCAGTTGCTTGATCTCTTTCCTTTCTTTGATGTCATGAAGTCTTTGTTCGAACTTCTTCTAGGTAGGGCACCATCCATTGATCAATTTCCTTCCTGGTTTGTCATGTCATTGCTTTCTTCGTGGAAAGTGGCTTTCTTGCCACATATCAATCTTTCTTGTCATTTGGCTACTCCCTTGTCACCTGTCCATGCTTTAGAATACTCTTCTCATGGATGCTTCATTGTAATTTCTTGTTTACATGCTTTGACCTAGTAGCCCACCATGACTTCATCATGATATTGCTTCAACATTAAATGGTTCTTTTATTGGATGGCTTCTTCATCATGACATCTTTGTAGAGTAGAATCAGTTATCTACATCTTTCATATCTCCAAGGCCTTAATAGGTGTTAAGGGTCCTCCTTTCCTTTGTCAGAGTTGTCTTGCCTTTCAGGAGATATCTTCAATGGTTCTTTGTCAGATAGCGATTCTTTGTGATCATGGTGTTCTTCACATGCTTGATCTCTTTCTTCATTTTCTTCTTGTTAGATAGATTGGTCAACCACCTTATGCTCCTTGTGAGATAATTTCTTCATTTCTTGCTTCATATACTAGTCAACATTTCTTCTTGATTCTTAGTCAACAATATTATACTCCTTATGTGAGCATATCCTTTTGTTGAGCTTCATTGCAATGTAGTACATGCCTTCGAGCATGTCATTGGTGAAAGAGATTCTTTCCTGCTTGATCATGTTATAGAACTATTCCCATGACTCAATAATAAAACTTTGATGCATACATACCTCATATTGATTCACCTTTGATCATATTATATTTAATTGATTGTCCATGGTGTGGCCCTTCTCGCTTCATCTTAGCTTGCCTACATATCATCCTTCTTGAATCCCATGGATGGAATTCTGAATGAGACATCTGCTTTTCTTTATGAATTTTCTTTTGAAAATTCCATCACATGATCTTTGAAGATCCTCACCCTACAAATGTTTCTTTCCTTTTGATGGTGGAGTGCTCCTTCTACATGAATATCTTGAGCTATATCCACCATGCTCCTATATTCTAGAAGACATTTCTAACCATGCATTTTATTCTCATTATAAATGCTACTTCTTCATGAGCATCTAAAATTCTATGTACTTCACGCTTATAGATTCTAGAATATGTTTCTAGTCATGAAATTTTATTTTATTCCTACATGATCCTATCCTACTCAAAACCTTGAAAGAAGACTTGAAGTAAAGAGTTTGACTTAGTCATAGTAGAGATCTGGAGGATCTTCCTTATTTTGCTTATTTTTCTCTTCTTTCACCTCTTGAGTCATGTGAGCTTCTTCCCTCTTTCTTTTGTTGTTGTTGTCCTTCTTAAGCTTAGGAAAATTCCTTTTGTAGTTTCCATATTCTTGGAATCCATAGCATTGGATTTTGGAGATGTCTGTGTTGTTTTGTTCTTCGAGGACCAGATTTTCCAAATTTACCCTTTCTCTTGGCCATGGTAGAAAATGCTTGCTCCTTTGATCCCACATCTTTCTTTGCTTTAAGTCAGGTTTCCTCTGTCTTGCATAGAGACCACATTTCACTAAGTGTGGTTGCTTCCTTCTTGGAATATATGCTTGATGTGAAGTTGCCCCAATCCTCGGGTAGAGCATTGAGTACTACAATTATCATTTCTCTGTCAGACATGACTTCTCGAGCTCTTGAAGTTGATCCCTCATCTAAGAGATATTCATGTAGTAGGGAGCTATTCCTTCCTTGGATATCTTCATCTTGTACAATTAATTTCTTAGAGATATCACTTCTCCAGTTGTGGATACTAAGAATAGCTCTACTAGCTTATCATAAATTTCTTTTGATGTTTCAAAATTGGATACAAAAGGAATGTGAGAGTCCTTGATAGATTCTATTAGAATCCTTTGAGCTCTTGTCTCATCCTGATCCAGGATTTTTTTGCTTATAGATGTATGGAAAGAATCACATGAAAAATTGCATCTTAACGTCGAAATTTAATGTGCACACAAGAAAATAAGAAGTAAAAACATAAAAGGCACAAAAAGAAGACACCAAGGCTTAGTAACAGAGTTCATCCAATTCGAACTACGTCTCCGGGCCCAACTCAACAATGGGGAGGCCTTTATATTAAATGGCATAAAGAAGAGAATTACAATCATCAACTGCATACAAGAGGCTTACATCTCCATTCTGAAAGATGGTTGTGCAATGGAGACCTCAGATGGAGAAGTGGGCAACATCAAAGTGTCTCTGGCAATGAAAGGGGATGAAAACATCTTAAACCTATCCCAAACAGACAAAAATGCACTCTTGGCCTCCTACCAAATGAAAAAACGTGCTGCGATTGCCTCCTCCCTGCTCTTTCAATATATCATGTTTTTATAATGGGTTTTTAGATAGAATCCCATTTAAATTGGGGTTGTCTAGTTTACAAATAGAGGCTGGTGGCGTGAAAGGATTGGTGGGTGTAACCGACCCATAAAATAGTCTTTTATCGTTGAGGCGATAAGATTTAAAAATCTTGAAAAACACTGAAAATCCAACCCAAAACCATTTACTCGAACTTAAAAATTATCAAATCGGGCTTATATTCTTATCTGGTCCGAGCCTGAGATTGCAATCGACATATCGTTGGTGTAATGGTCCCGTTACTTGGGACTTGCTGACCACCAATCGCCGACCGCCGATATCGGTGTCGGCCAATCACATCGGCATCCTGCTCATATATCGCCCCGATGTCCCGATAACGATCCCGCCGATCGTTTTATCACCGATCACTGCACCGATATATCTATAAATCCTTCGATCCAGTTGCCTGATGATCCGATGATCCGATTTAATCGAAGATTGGCGATCGAAGTTTTCACAGCGTCCTTCCTAAGTCCGCTTCTATGCATCCTTTGATTGTGATTTTGCCTTTAAGGCTCAAAACCCATTTTCAAAGGAAAAATCCTCATTTTCTTGAGGATTAAAGCAACCTTCCTTTCGCGATAACTTCATCATCCGAACTCGGATTGAAGTATCGTTCATGCCATTGGAATCAGGATGACAAGATCTACGCTCTGGCCCTAAGTTCACTTCATTCTGATCACTTTAATTTTCTGAGTTTTTCCATGCCATTGTAACTAAAGATCCACTTGGATCAATCCTCCCCGTTGAGGAGCTTTTGAACCACCAAAAGCTTTTCATTAGTCAATTGGAAAGTGAGGGAATTGTTCCCTCACTTTCTCTTTCTCCATCCACCTGGCCTTGCTAGGGTGCATTCCCTTGAAACCAACTTGAAGATATTCTACATCTCCTCGCCGTGAAGTCCTGGTTTTTATGTCGAGGATGATGTCTTCAGGAAACTCATCGAGATATTCTGGTGCAAAATCATCAACTGTAGGAACTGTTCCCACCTCATTAGTGTCCATGATCAAAGGTGGTTCATACAGCTTTAGGTTCTCCACATTCACTACTGAGTACATCTGCATATATACCGACAAGTCAAGGCGAAAGGCATTGTTCCCAATCTTCTCCAAAATGGTGAATGGTCCATACCGAATTAGCCGCAACTTCTTTCCTTTTCCCCTCATCCCGTCTTTGCTGATGTGGAACCACACTTTGTCACCCACTTGGAATTGATGGTCAACTCGGTGTTTATCATGTCGAGCCTTATAACGGGCTTGACTTTTCTCCAATCACTCTTGCACTGCTTGGTGAATCAATTAGATTCACTGAATGAATTGTTGAGCTTTGTCTCTATCTTTACGTCCACTGGAGCCATCTTCCCTTCCAAATACCATATCAAAAGGGTCCTTTAGTAGGTAACCAAAGCACATCTCGAATGGTGAATGATGTGTAGATGAATGCACTCGGTTGTAGGAATGTTGTACATAGGGGAGATGCTCATACCACAACTTAGGATGTTTCCCACAATAGCCTCGTAATAAGTGTACCACAGTACGGTTAACAACCTTTGTTTGTCTGTCGGTTTGCGGGTGAAATGTCATGCTTCTTTTCAATTTGGTGTCCATCATCCTCCACAAACTGGTTCAAAACTCTCTAAGAAAGTGAGAGCCTCGATCTGACACAATTGACGTGGGTAATCCAAAGTGGACCCAAACGTGTTGAGAGAAAAGAGAAGCAGTCTACTCTGCAGTAATATGCTTTTTACAAGGCATAAGAATACACATCTTGCTAAAATGGTCAACAATGACATACAAATAGGTGTGACTCTTTCTAGACAAAGGTAAAACCTCCTACAAAGTCCATTGACACACTTTCCCATGGATGACTCGAAATACGGAGTGGTGTGTAGAGCCCAAGCTTTCCATTAGAGGGCTTTGAAACCGAACACATCACACAACCCTTTACATAGCGAGTCACAATATTTTTCATATGAAGCCAAAAAAAAATCTTTGTACATGACATAAAGTCTTTTCGACACCAAAGTGTCTAGACACAAGAGAGGTGTGGGCCTCTCGAATTACATGTACTCTTTCCCCTGTGGGAATACACAATTTACCAAGGTGATACAACAATTTCCCCTCCAAGTGATAGTTGTCCACCTGTGAACCATGGGTTAGTTTTGCATAAACCTCCTTAAAGTCATCATCGCTAGCATATTTTTCAGCATAACTCTCAAAATATAACGAAGCATTATGCAAAATAATAGAAGCAGAAATAGGAGGGCAAGATAGCATATCGACCACTTTATTGCTAGTGCCCTTCTTATACTTTATTACTAGATGAAACTGTTGAAGAAAGCCCATCCACCTGAAATGACGAGATTGCTGCAACTTGGTTTGTGACTAAAGGTACTACAAGGGTTGATGATCTGTATGGATGATGGTCTCCTTGCCGATCAGGTAGTGTTTCCACTCTTTCACACTCTGCACCAAGGCATAAAGTTCCTTGTCATAGGTGGGATAGTTTATCATAGCTTGAGAAAATTTCTCAGAATGGTAACAAATTGGCTTCTTTTGCTACATCAATACATCTCCCATGGCATAACCACTGGCATCGGTTTCGATCTCGAATGGCTGTTGGAGATCATGTAAGCCTAAGACTGGCGCAGTGTTGATTTTTTCCTTCAATGTTTCGAAGGACTTATGCTATCTTCCTCCCCATTGGAAGACCTGTTTCACACTTGTGAATTTTTGCAAAGGTGCTGCAATAACAGAGAAATTAGCAATAAACATCCTCCAATACTGGACTACACCTAGAAAGCTATAGACCTTGGTTACACTAGTAGGCTTAGGCCAATTTACAATTGCTTCAACTTTAGAGGGATCAATTTTTAACTAACCATGATAAAAAATATGACCTAGGTAATCCAAAGAGGTTTTCCTGAACTCACACTTTGATAATTTTACAAAGAGTTTTTATTTCTTCAGTACATCAAGCACTTTCTTTACATGACTCACATGTTCAAACCAACTCTTACTAAAGACTAGTATATCATCTAAATACACAAGAACAAACTCATCAATGAAAGGCTGAAATATATCATTCATAACTCGCATAAAGGTCGTTGGAGAGTTGCAAAGCCCGAATGGCATCACCATCCATTCGAACAACCCCTGCTTGGTCTTGAAGGCGGTTTTCCACACGTCCTACTCCGCAATTTTGACGTGGTGATAGCCACTATGCAAATCCAACTTTGTGAAATAAAAAACACTTTTTAATTGGTCTAACAAATCATCTATGCGTGGAAGGGGATAACGATTTTTCACCATTATATTATTGAGCGCGCGATAATCCACGCACATCCTCCAACTGTCATCTTTCTTTGGCACTAAAACAATCAGCAAAGCACACGAAGAGGTGCTCGGCCTGATGACACCTTGGTCCAAAAATTCCTGCACTTGTCTCTTGATTTCTTCCATCTCAATCGCTGACATCCTGTACATGCCAATATTTGGCAGAGGGGCATCATGCTGTAGATGGATTTCATGTTGGATTTCCCTCTTCGGAGGTAATCCCTTTGGTTCCTGAAACAACCCGTCATAATTAGAAATCAATCAATCAATTCATGTTTATGCTCCCAATCGCAACCCTAGAACGCATCAACGAATTCAGCCTCTTTCTCCCTTACAACCATAAGCATGCATCCTTTACTGGAATTCACCAGTATTTTCATTTGTCCAGTGCTTACAAGGCTGGCATTAATTTTATTTTGATGAGCCCTCACTATATATTCTACCCCATCCTTGGTGATTTGATATTTGTTCTCATGACGGAAAAAGACTGCCTTTCTATCATACAGGTATGGGATCCCTAACACCATGCCACATATATCCAATGGTATTACATCCGACTCTACTTCATCTACTAGCTTAGACACAATCACAAATTTCACCTTGCACTGCTGGGTTACATTAAATTTCGCTTTATCATGTATCCATCCTAGCGGGTAAGGTTTCGGGTGTGGTTTTGTCTCTAAGCCAAGCTTCTTTACGAGGGATTCTGCAATTAAGTTTGATTAGGACCCAATATCAAATATAGTTTCAACTTTGGTATGATTTACTACAACCCTAATATGAAATAATTCAATTCTTTTTAGGTCATTCGAAAGGGACTCATCTACAGAACTGGTGCCTTCATGTGATTTAGAATTAACAAGAGGTGTAAGGGTACCTTTTGTCCCCGCTACTGTGATCAGTGCTTCATCTCCCGAATCTGATCCAAGGTCTTGCTGTGCTGCTGCCACTGTCTTCTACTTCCCCTTTCATCCATACTTCTTCAGATGCTTTTCTGGGTGCTACTTCCAATCGTGATCATCATCGTGGCCTTCCTTCTTGCAGTGATTGCAATAAGGATGCTCACCTTCTTTGGCTGCTGCTATTTTCTTCTCCTTCTCTTTCCATTTTGCTTTGGATTTGCCACTGGGAGGTTTGACTAGTGGCTTTCTGAACTGATCATCTCTTTCATTCTTGCCCCTGTTCTCAATATGAATTGCTTTTACACTGGCTAAATCAATAGTGGTTGGTTCAAACAATAACAATGAATGCCTAATATAACTATGCAGTGAGCCAATATACTTAGTTACAACTTCAAGTGCATCAAGTGCAATATCCAAATTCAATGCTTGCTTCCTAAATTCTTCTGTAAAAATCTGAACATCCTACCCTTTGCCTTGCCTTAAATATTGCCAATTCATCAAAGCTTTCTACTTGTATCCTAAGGGATAAAACTGTTCCTTTAACGCATAAGTGAAATCAAACCATGAGGAAAAGAGCTTACCCACATTATTACTGCTCTGCAATTTTCTCTCCCACCAAATGAGAGTTGTGTTGCTCAGCCGTAGAGAGGCTAGTTGGATCTTTGCCTCATCCTCCATGATTTGTTGAATCCTGTAGTAGACCTCAATCTGCATGATCCAATTGTTAAACTTCTCTGCGTTACTTTCACCATTAAACATAGGAAGATCAAATTTAACATCTAATTTAAAAAAAGGTTTCTTAGATGCATCCTTTGGATTTCTTTGATTATGGTGGTGAGAGGAAGGAGAGCCTTCACTCCCAGAAGGAGAAGGAGGGGGTTCTTCTCCACCATTCCCATGTGTTGAAACTTGTCCTTCTGGGTTTCTCTCCTCTGCTTTTTCCATTCTTAAAACATGTTGACTGATGTTCCCTGCCATTGAATAGAAAGTCTTTCTGAAATTACGCTCCTCTTCAAGATGAGCTTCATCTTCTACCATGTTTCTCCTTCAAAGTGCACGCCCTACTTATGGATCAAAATGTTCTAGTTCCCCTTCTCCTCTTTGAAGCATGCTTCTTGTTAGCATACAAACATGAAATCACATCTAAAAAGCCCTGCTCTGATACCACTTGATCCAGGACATTTTCACTTATAGATGTATGGAAAGAATCACATGCAAAATTGCAGCTTAACACCGAAATTTAATGTGCACACAGGAAAATAAGAAGTAAACACATAAAAGGCACAAAAATAAGACACCAAGGCTTGATAACGGAGTTCATCCAATTCATACTATGTCTCCGGGCCCAGCTCAACAATGGGGAGGCCTTTATATTAAATGGCATAAAAGAAGAGAATTACAATCATCAACTGCATACAAGAGGCTTACATCTCCATTCTGAAAGATGTCTGTGCAATGGAGACCTCAGAGGGAGAAGTGGGCAGCATCAAAGTATCCCTGGCGCTGAAAGGGGCTGAAAACATTTGAAACTTGTCCCAAACAGACAAAAATTCACTCTCTGCCTCTTGCCAAACTAAACAGTGTGTTGCGATTGCCTCCTCCCTGATCTTTCCATATATCGTGTTTTTATAATGGGTTTTTAGACATAATCCCATTTAAATTGAGGCTGTCTGGTTTACAAATAGAGGCCAGTGGCGGGAAGGATCGGTGGGCATAACCGACCCATAAAACAATCTTTTATCATTGAGGCGATAAGACTTTAAAAATCCTAAAAAACACTGAAAATCCGACCCAAACCATTTACTCGGACTTAAAAATTATCAAATCGGGCTTATATTCTTATTGAGTTCAGGCCCGAGATCGCAATTGGCATATCGCTGGTGTAATGGTCCTGTTACTCGGGACTTTCCCGATGTCGATTGCTGATCGCTGATATCGGTGTCGGTCGATTGCATCGGCATCCCTCTCATATATCACCCTGGTGTCCCGATAACGATCCTGCCGATTGTTTCATTG
>APFE031656214.1:29009-41833 GCA_000404065.3 Pinus taeda
TAAAAGGGAAGGAGAAACTAGTGTGCAGGTTGAAGAAGAGCTTGTATGGCTTAAAATAGGCTCCAAGGCAGTGGTATTTAAAATTTGATAGGTTTATGTCTGAACAAGGTTATACTAGATGTCACTCTGATAATTGTGGTTATCTCAAAAGACAAAATGATGGCAGCTATGTTATATTGTCATTATATGTAGATGACATGCTTGTTTGCAATGAAGGATTTGGGTGCTGCAAAACAAATCCTTGGTATGAGAATAACTAGAGACAGGAACAATAAAAAATAAACATTGTCTCAGAGTGAGTACATAGAAAAGGTGTTGAAAAGATTTAATATGCAGAATGAAAAACCAGTTAGTATACTTTTGGCTAGCCATTTCAAACTAAGTATGTAAGAGTGTCCCAAGACTCGGGAATAAATGGCTTATATGTCTAAAGTTCCATATGCATTAGCAGTTGGAAGCTTAATGTATGCAATGGTCTGCACAAGGCCTCATATTTCACATGCAGTGGGAATTGTAAGCAAGTACAAGAACAATCTAGGAAAAGAACATTGGATGGCAATGAAGTGGATTCTCAGGTATTTGAGAGGTACCACAAATCAAACATTATGCTTTGGGTGGTTCAAACATTTCTCTACAGGGATATGTTAATGCAGATATGGCAGGTGATAGAGATAACAGGAGGAGCACAACAAGGATGTGTTTATTGTAGGTGGAACAATTATCAACTGGGTTTCAAAACTACAAAGTGTTGTTGCACTCTCAACGATGGAAGCAGAGTATGTTGCTGCTATAGAGGCTAGTAAAGAAATGATTTAGTTACAAAGTTTTCTGGATGAATTGGGTAAGAAGCAGCAGTTGGAATATAGTGACAACTAGAGTTCCATACAGCTTGCAAAGAACTCTGCATTTCATTCCAAGACTAAACATATACATCTCAAGTACCATTTCATACGGTCAGTGTTGGAAGATGGACAGTTGAAGCTGGAAAATATACACACTAGCTAGAATCCTGTAGATATGTTAACAAAAGTTGTAACCAGGGATAAACTAAGATTCTTCTCAGTTTCAATTAGTCTTCAAGTATGATGAAGAAGATGAGAAACAACCAGGTCCAAAGTGGAGTCATTTTCCAACAAATGATGCAACCGTAGAGTTGCTATAAAAAGTCTCCAAGTGGGAGATTGTTGGGTGTGGAGCCTAATTATCTTCTTTATTCAGAGGTATCACCGCATTGGACCCTAGTTCACAATGTGGCGTCAACGCCACCCATAATATTTACGTTGCAAGGGGAGTCCAGGGGGGGCAACAACGATCTTTAGGAGCCCCAGTGCCCTTAAAGCTAAAAATAGATGTAAAATTGCCTTGTAAAATGTTGTAATTTCGTAGTCAATCTAGGTCATTCATTAAGCGGAGATATGACAGCATAAGTTATGTCTAATTTAGGGTTTTTTTCCCTATAAGACAATCCCTCCCTATATATGAGGAAATTGTATTGCGTCTATGTACATCGATATTCTGAGCGAGAAAGAGAGAGGAAAATGTGTGTGAGAGAAGAGGGAATTACAACGTATCTGTTGTAGGTTGTATCTCTTCATTTTGTTGGATAGTATAAAAGGAAGGACTGGCTATTTCTCCCTGGACGTAGCCCAAATTGGGTGAACCACGTATATCTGTGTCTCTCTTGTTTTATGCCTTTTCTGTGTTTATATTTCTGCAATATATTTTATGTGTTCCATTGCTCTGTAATATATAATTTTCTAACAAGATGTCCTCCAAGCACAAGTCAAGTCCTCTCTTTTCTGCACTTTGTTCCCCAACACATATACTTCCTCCTTCTGGCACTTTTCACCCCAGCACTTTGTCCTCCTTCTTTGTTTCTTGTCTAGAGATAAACCTTCCTTGAGCGAGCCTTCTAGATGAGATGTTCCTCTTCTATCCTTTGCTCAAGTAGACTTCTTCTTTTGTTGAACAAACGAGATCCTTCTTGAGATATGGGTGTATGACTGTACTGCTGTTCTACTGCCCTAATTTTCTCACATGTGGAGGGTACCGTTAGTGAATTAGGGTCTGTTCACCTTTGCTAGAGAGAGAGACTTCTTCGCTTGACTTGGGAGGCCTTGTAGGCATATTATCTAGACCAAACACCAACGAATATTCCACTGAAATGTTACTAATGTTATATCTACAATATGTCCTTCTCCTTGCACGTGTGACTATTTCTAAACATAGAAATAGTCCCCTACACTTCAGTCTTCCCACTAAATATCTGCTTTACCTTTAAGACTGAATGTAGCTATTATCGCCTTCATGTTCTCTAAGTAATCATGCAATCTGAAGAACTTATTCATTCCAAGTAACCATGTTTCTGCATCTTGTGACTTCTTGATTTCTCCATCAAACATAGGTGGCTTTGATTTCTTAAACTCATCCGACAAATATCCCCTGTCACTCCTCACATAAGGATGATAGCGATGACGACTGTGATACATATCCAAACCAGAACTAAAGTAAAGACAATGTCCACTACCTCTCATATCAAGTGTATCCAAGAATCTGCCATCTCTGGCTGTGTCACATTTGTCCGATCTATGCCCACCATGAGACCTACTTCCATATGCTCCATTATTCTTGTCCTCCTATCCATGACTAATCCTAAGTGGTCCATGCATATGCAAGTCTGACAAACTCTGAAGGATGACTGCATTAACCTCTTCTTGTTTCTCTTATGTCATGGAAAGTCTCTCTTATGATTGAATGATTATGCCATTATCTCCTTTGCAACTCCTTATTATGCCTTCAAACTCCTCAATGTATCTGCTATGTGAGGGGAGTACTCATCACCATGTTGATCATATGATCTATAGGGAGAATTTCTTGAACTGTAGTTTATTATTTTTCTAGTCATCTTTTATCTTCTTCCTGCAAGTATATCATGCCAGCGAAACCAAAACATAAACATAACCAACATACCTTAGTATAGTTTAGGGGAGGATATCTTGTCTGAAAGATCAACCAGATTAGCACAATACATGTATAAATATAATCATAGCAATATATAAGCATCATCTATATCATTATCGAGTTACCATGCATGACAATACTAGTTGCATACCATGACCTTATGCATGAAAACCATGACCATAAAAATACATACACAACAACACATAGACACTGACATGCATAACAAGTACACATATAACCGACACACATTCATTACAAACTCATTCCAACAACAACAACATCAACTTCCACATGGAAACATAATTGCAACAATGACCATCATCATGTATACATTACAAGAACATATACAACCTACATGCATGCATGACAAACACATTCTACCCATCCAGTCCAAGGGTTTAACCATGCTATGATACCACTATGTAACACCCTCCTCCCACATTTACCCAAGGTAACATGTCCACTAGGGTAAAAATGTGACAAAGAGTTACTATGGTATGATTCAACTCCGCAAGTACAGTTAAGGAAATGGAATAGACAAACCAAAACCAAACTAAACATCCGTAGGAGCTACTGGACCCCTAGGGGCTAACCAACTACTCGAGGTGCCCAATCTCTGAATTATCATGCTTTTAACTGAGCTAGAATCCCAGTCGCATGAACAACAAGGCATCCATGCGACTGTTACCCTGTAGTCACTCCCACAACAAGGGAATCCATGTGACTGCATACTTTTCCATGCAGTTTTGTGCCAACGGCCTCAAATTCTGAGTCACTTTTTTAGGGATAGGACTCAGGCCTCTGCCCAGGAATTGATGAAACTCTAAAAAATGATAAATAACACATAGACAAAGCCTTCCATACAAAACTTAGACAAGAACCTAACCCAACAAGGCCTAACCATGACATGCATTCTGTCAAACACATCATGAACATGTATTCTACAAGTAATAACAACAAATCTAAACATAGGGATCTCATACTTTTTGAAGATCGTCAAGGAGGTCGGATACTATCATATAATAGTTGCATTATCATTTATTTAGGTCATACACTCATTATTCATTTATTTACTAATCAAAACATGATGAGAGCCATAACTCAAGTCTATCATAAACCATGCTTATAACTAACATATAAATAACAAATCAACAATGATAGAAAAACCATTATAATCACATAATAACAAGCACATTTACAAATAATACACAAGAGGAAAATAGATCTTATTTACATATGCAAAATGCATCCAAGTCAGGGACTTCCACGTGCCACCCAATCATAGATTGGGTTGAACCAAATCTTTCTTTCCGCCAATCAACCTCGTGCCATATTCCAAGCATGAAGGTGAGATCTCCTAGAATAAACCAACAAAACAAAACCAGGCTTCCAAAGCCCAAACCACCTCAACCCTCAACTAGTGATTCCACCTCATGATCAAACATCACCAGATCAGTCTCCATTGAAGCTATCCAGGGCTCCAGAGAATTTGTTCCAACCAGGCTTCTAGGACTAATAACTCAACTCACATATGTCACCGAGCACCAGGTCATTTGTCCAATCAATGCTTCCAGGAATAGTAATTCAACCCACCAAGAGATCTAGATATTTTTTCAAACCAAGGCTTCCAAGACAAGTAACTCAACCTAAGATGTTACAGGTGTTCTAGAGCGTTTATCCAACCAAGGCTCCAGGAACTAGTAACTCAACTCACAACCAAAGGAACATGAGCACCAACCAGAAAATAAAGATAAATCCCACAACACCATGGATATCTAGGAAATGGAAAGGCTAGACAAAACCACTATAAATCTACGCAATCCTCCATGTCAATGATAGATCATAACCAAGAAACCACATTCATGTGCCATGCATGCCAAAACTATCAAGGAAATCATAAATGAAATTCAGTACCTGCAAGCAAAGCCCTATGTAGTTGTTGATCCCGTTGTCCTCTTATGCTTTCCTACTTTTCCTTTGCCTTCTAGCTCCAAATCCCAAGTATGCCACACTCCTCCAAGAGTGATCCAAGAAAACTCTAAGTGTCCAAGAGTGTGGGAGAGAATATAAGAGAGAGAGAGCTCTAAGCTAAAACTGACAAAAAACTATGAATTGATCCTCAGAATCATTTTTATCAATGAGGCCTCTATTTAGACATTTTCCATTATTTTTCCTTTATTTTCCTCCTCACATGCAAATTATGACCTTTCACCTTCTTTTTCTCCTATTTCCTTTATTTTCATAAATAAAATGATAATTAATGCCTCATGCCCTTCCAAAGCTATTAATTAATCACAAGTGATCCCCATCACTATTTTTTTTCCCAACATTCAACTTGGAATACGTGTCCCATGATCTTGGTTATTGTTTTTCCCTTATTAACTTTATTACATGGATTTTTAACCCGGGGCTATTACATTCCCTTAGTGAGTTTGATTTTGAGATCAAATACATTAAAGGCAAAGAGAACATGGTTGCAGATGATCTTAGTAGAAGAGTGTTGGTAAATCATATTGCAATTATGAGCTCTTATGGGACAATTTTGTAGGTTCGGATCTTGCAGGAAAGGCATCAGGATGATAGGGATCAGTAGTTGAAGCACAAGTTGTAGCAGCAGGGTGAAGGTGATAGGGATGAGGGATATCACCTCATGGCAGATGGTTTGGTTAGATATAGGAACAAGATCTATATTCCATATGGCAGTGAGTTAAATAAGCTTATCTTGAGGGAGTTTAGAGTCAGACCATATTTAGACTACCCAGGATATCAGAAGACAGTGACAACAGTTAAGAAATTTTATCATTGGTTGAATTTGAAAAAAGAGGTGGCCGAGTTTGTTGCTAGATGTTTGGATTGTTAGCAGGTGAAGGCTGAGTATAAGCATCTAGCTAGTTTACTACGGTTAATTCTGATTCTAGAGTGGAAATGAGAGGTCATCTCCATGGACTTCATTACAGGTTTGTCAAGGACATAGAAGCAACATGATTCCATCATGGTTGTGTTTGATAGGCTAAGCAAGGTAGATCTCTTCATTACGGTAAAGTCTACTAATTTAGCTAGTGACATAGCTCATATTTTCATTAGGGATATAGTAAGGTTGCATGGTATTCCCAAGAAGATTGTATCAGATAGAGAAGCCAAGTTCACTTCCAAGTTTTGGAAGGAGTTGTTTGCATGCTTGGGGATAAAGTTGGCTTTCTATACAACTTATCATCTGGAGATAGATGGGTAGACATAACGGGTCAACAAGATTCTGGAGGATATATGCTGAGAATGTATGTCATGCATCAGTAGAGGAAGTGGGAGGAGTAGATTCCACTGGTAGAGTTTACTTACAATAATGGGTATCAAGAGTCATTGAGGATGATTCCATTTGAGGCTCTCTATGGGTGAAGTTGTAATACTCCCATCAACTAGAGTGATCTAGTGAACATGGCGCTAATTGGAACAAACATGTTGGCAGAGATGGAACATGAAATGCAGGTTATCAAGAGGAATCTGAAGGCAGAGCAAGAGAGGTTGAAGATTTATGTAGATCAACATAGGGCATTAAATGAGTTTTAAGTTGGGGAGCATGTGTATTTTCACATGAAGCCCAAGAGGATATCCTTGAGGATTGGGTCACATTCCAAGTTTGCACCTCGGTATTGCAAGCCTTTTGATATCCTTAAGAGGATTGGACTAGTGGCCTAAAGAATTGCATTGTCGCCAATAGTGAAATTCCATGGTGTTTTCCATGTTTCATTGCTTAAGAAATATGTTAAGGATGTTGATCATGGGATTGGCTAGTTTGTATTGTAGGTTGAACCAGAAGGATAATTCCAATCGAAACCTCAATTCATATTGCAGCAGAAACAACTCATGCTCCGGAACCGAGAAATCAAGCAAGTTGAAGTGCGGTGGAAGCACTTTGGGATCGATGAAGCTACATGGGAGATGGTTGATCAGATGCAGGATTTGTATCATTCATTATTTTCTGGTTGAGGCAAATGACTTTTTGGTATATGTACATATCTATGTATGGTTCTTATTGTAAATACCGCAATGAGTTGTGTTATAAATCTCTAATAAGCGAGATGTTTGTTTTTCTTTTCAGTAGGATGTTATTGTAAATATTTCAATGAGCTAGATTATAAAGCTCCATGGGAAATATGTTTTGGTTTTCAGTGGTTTTATTGGTCATAGGTGTCATAGAACACCAAGGACGATGTTCCCCAAGGGGGGGGGGATTTGTAACAGCCTCGGGTTAAAGTTTCATGTAATAAAGGATAATAAAGAAAAAAATAATAAGACCAAGGTCATGGGAGACATATTCCAAGTTGAATGTTGGAAAAACTCTATAGTGGGCATCACTTGTTGTTTATTATGGCTAAGGAAATTGGAAAAGGCATTGAAAAAGACAAATTTGAGGCATTAATTGGAATTTAATTATGAAAATAAGGGAAAATAGGAGAAAATGGAGATGAAGAGACGCAAATATGCATGAGGATAAAATTAGAGGAAAAATGAAGGAAAATGAAGAAAATAGAGGCATAAATGATAAAATGGCTTCTAAGGATCACTTCATAGCTTTTGACAATTGAGCTTTTGCTGGTTTATCTTCTTCTTTTTTTCAGCTCTAGTTTGGCTCTCTCATACTTTTGCACACTTAGAGCATTCTTGGAGCACTCTAGCATAGGATAAAGGAAAGCAAAGGAAGGAAAAGGAAAGTAAAGGACAAGTAAGGAAGGTTAGATCAAGCAAATTCAATAAGAGTATTTGCAAGTAATAGGTTGCATGTGTGATTTCATAGCTGAGGTGTGAATGCATGGTGCATGCATTTGTTCATTTGGTTCATTTTTTGGCATTGGCATGGGTTTTGCCTGGTTAGACAGTGGTTTCAATCTTGCCTTTCCATTTCTTGGATAGCCATGGTGTGATGGGATTCATTCTTGGTTGAGCTTTGGATTACCAAAAGATTTTTTATCTGGGTGAGGTGTTCTTAGGAAAATTTTGCAGGGTTGGGGGTGGAGATGGTTTTCTCCAGGAAACCCTCAACGGGTGGGTGGAAATAGGAAAATTCCTCAAGGGATGGTGAAGGAATTCAAAGGCATCTAAGTTTGGTTTGATTTTATGATCTCGGGACCGGTTTAGGTGAGATCACGATATCATGAGGGTGGAGGTAGTTTAACCTCTAGAGACCCTGACTGTTTAAGTCTTGGTTTATCCCATGAGATCCCACATTCATGTTTGGAATATGGCACTGGGTGATTGACTTAAAGAAAGATTTAGTTCAACCCAATCTATAGTCAAGTGGTATGTCTAAGTCCCTAACTTGGTTTGATTTTGCATATGTTAATACAAATTATTTCCTTATTATGATGTATGAGCATATGTGTTAGTTATTCAATGATCTTATGGCAGATTTTTCATGGTTTCTATTCTGGTTATATGTTGGTTATAAGCATGGTTCTATGTTGTGTATTATCTATGGTTTTGTTAATGAATTGATAAGTATATGGATGGTTGATGAATGCTTGTGCTAACAAGTGTTATTGAAACTACTTAGAGAGGGAAGAGGGCCTTCTTGGTGATTCTCATAACCACATGGATGCAGTGTCAAGGATGTAGATGTGGGCCTAGGTCAGTGAAAAATAAATCCAACTTAGGGATTGAGTTCATGGAATGGTTGTTTAGCTCCTGGGTGGTTTGTATCCCCTGAGGAAGGTCAAGAAGGTTTCAGTTTGTGGACCCCACTTCCTTAACTAGAACTTGGAGGTCAAGGCATGTCATAGTAACTCTTCCTTTCATGTTTACCCTGGTAGGCCAGTTAAGTTGGGTAAAGTGGGAGGAGGCATTACAAATGAAGAAGCAAGCATTCAATCACAACTAGATAATCGTTATAAACAAGAAGAATTTTTTTGGCAACATAACTCAAGGGTTCAATGGATTTGTAGAGGAGAAAATAATACAAAATTATTCCACCACTTCATGATCCAGTATAGGCAATCCAATCACATTGCATCCATTAAGAAATCTCAAGGATTGGAATTGCAAAATCATAAATACATGGAAGTTGAGTTCATTAATTTCTTTTGGAACTTGCTCACATAATCTCAAATTGATAGATCAACTGCAATCAATAAAATAACTACCAATATCCCTTGGTTAGTAAAGGATGAACACAATGAAGCTCTTATGTAACCAGTCTCCTTACCTGGAGTGGAAGTCACAATGGTTGAAACTCAAGCAGGTAAAGATCCATGTTTTTACTATTGGTTTTTTTCATTATTGTTGTAGCTTTATCAAGGACAAGGTATGGGAGCTAATTGAAGAATCGACAAATCCTTAAGATTCATTCCAAATCTTAATGCAACATTCCTCACTTTATTCCCTAAATAATCTTACACCAATGATCCCCATAAGTTCTGGCAGATAGCCCTTTGAAATGTCATATATAAGCTTATCACCAAAATCCTGACCAACAAAATTAAACCAATCCTTTCTCTCATTTTCTCCTCGAAATAGACTGGTTATGTGGAAGGAAAGCAGATTCTATACAACATCATCCTAACCTAGAAAGCCATTCACTCTCTCAAGTCCTAAAAAACCACGAGGATGCTCATCAAACTAGACATGTCAAAGTTATTTGATAAGATCAGTTGGAAATATATAAAGAAAATCCTTCTAGCCTTTGGCTTTCACCCCACCTAGTTTTATTGGATTGTCTCTCTTACATATTCAACCTTCTTTTCTATCCTGATAAATGGTTCATCCTTTTCTATTTTAAAGCCTTCTAGTGGAATTCGCCTAGGAGACCCCCTATCTCGCTTCTTTTTTATTGTCATAGAAAAAGGCCTTGGATGCCACATCTCTACAACTATTCAAGCCCAATGTTTGAATGGTTTATCCCTTCACCAATCAAATCCCCCTCTCTCTCATAATCAATTTGTTGATGACAACATGATAATGGAAAATCCAACTGTCAAAGAAGCCAAAGTTATTAAAGAAGTGCTATAGGACTTTATGGATGTCTTAGTAACTTCCATTAATGAAGCTAAGTCACAAATATTATTTTTCAGAACTCCCATTAGAATTCAAATGAGCATCACCCAAATTTTAGATTCAAAAGAAGCCCCCTACCATATAAATATATGGGCATTCCTCTTACACAAAATACTCTAAGTCAAGATACTTGACATAATCTTCTTGCAAGACTGGAAAATTGTCTCTCCTCTTGGACATTCAAATCCTTCAATTTGGTGGCAAGAGTGATCCTCTTAAAATCCTTCCTACAAGCCATTCCAATCTATTTGTTTTCTAACCTCACTGCTCGCAAGATGATCTTAAAAATAATCAGAGGTGTCCAAAGTATTTTTTTATGGCAATGCATAAACAAGGAAAGCAAATGGGCTCTTATTGCATGGGACACTTTGTGTCTCCCCAAATGAAATGGAGGCCTTGGAATGAGAAATCCATAAACTTTAGTAGAGGTTTTAAAAGAAAAGTTTTTCTTGAGGTGGCTAAAAAATTATAAAGATATTTGGGATTGCTTCAAGATATTAAAAAATGCTAGGAATTGAGCAAAAAATATCGATCCATGTTACAAAATCATTTTAGGGTTCTACTCTTTGGAACGCATTATGGAAGCAAAAAAGCCTAATCCAAGATCATTGCTTTTGGGAAGTATGGAATGGTCTGGAAGTTTGGTTTTGGATAGACTCTCAACATCAATTCCCAAAGATATTTTCACTTCGATAGTTGGTTGAATACAACATGCAACTCCACAAAACCTCTCTATTGCATGTGGAATAATTTTGGAAAGACAATCATAGCTCCCATAATTAATGGCAAAATGGATCTTTGATTCAACAGGTCTAGACAAGATCCTTTAAGTGGACATTGCTCCTCTATAGGAGGAACTGCAAAAACATCAAATTAAACAACAAGCAAGACTAGAAATCCTTTGTTGGGGATACTCTACACTGGGATCCTTCACTCTTAAGAATGCCTACAACATTGTAGCAAGACATAAAAGCCTTGAGAAGGAAGAAGTTTGGCACAAGATCTAGCACTTGAAGCACTGATCGAAAATTGCATTATTCTAATTGTAAGTAATGCATGGAAAAATTATAATCTAGGACAATCTCAGGAAGCATGGTTACTTTAGACCTTCAATTTTCTCCTTATGCCAACAACAAATGAAAAGGATGGAACATATTTTGGGAGGATGTCCATATAGTAAACAACTTTGGAATCAAAGAAAAATTCTATTCAATAAATGGGATCTTCAGCAACATTCCATACAAAATGTGTAAAAAATACACTATGAGGAAAAAGCATATAGTGGAGGTTTTTGTAGAGGCCCCTATAAAAATAGCCCAAAAATTTGTTTGTAACAGAGGTCACTAGTGGAGGTGGGCAGGCAGATGTTTTAGAAGATGTTTCTTTGATAGTGCGTCTAAATTACTCAAGCGCATAGGTTCTTTCTTATCCATAGACGCACTAGCGCTGCATACAACATGGTGTACTATGGATTTTTTTTTTTGAAAAATAATAAACCACGATTCACTAAATACCCAAATGTATTGATGCTTGAATATTCATTAGCACCAGACTTCTTCATATAGTAAAACGTACTGATGCTATTCGACAATGACGTCCTGGTGCGGTAAACGTATATCAATGCCCCGAGGCATCATATAAAGCGTACTAATAAATGGTTTCTAATTTCTAAAAAAAGACATGTTTTATTTTAAAGCCACAACACCAGTGTGTTATTAGTAACATAATGCTCGGTGAGTCTCGATAAAGCATTGTGATAATTTTAAATTTAAAAAAAAACACGATGCTTTTAGATATAGCCCACCCCGATGCGTTTTGTGAAACATACAAGAGGAGGGTTAAATAAAAATAACCCTCATGACCATAATTTTCATTTTCACCATCTACAATACAAGAGAACTTTGAAGCACCAGTGCCACTCTTTCCACATGCAAGTGCCCTGGCGTCAGTGCTTCTCTTTCTCACCACCTTTCAATACTATTCTCACTGTTTGAGTCTCCAATTTTTTCAAGTTTTTCTCCATTACGTGTCCACAATGCCTCCCCAACAACCAAATATCTAGGTAATCTCTATGTTTCTTTCTAATTTAAGTTTTTAGCAGATTAGAATTGCAAATTAGGGAATTCGTCATTGTTTTTGCAACAAACAAAAAAATGGACTTGCAGTGTGCTCAATATGTTTGACTCACACCGAAAACGATGCACCCTAGAATATGTTGAAAATGCAACAAAATGATGGAGCTTAGTGAAAAGAAGTCGCCTTCACTAAGTGGGCCCGCAGGCTATTTTTGGCGCAAAGTCTGTTTTTAGACTATGTGTATTTTTAGACATATGGATCATGGTCTATGAGTTGCAGGATGCTATTTATGGATGATTGGTCATGTTGGTAAAAATAGATGGACTTCTATTTTTAGACATATGGCCGGAGTCTATTTTTAGACTGCCAGTCTAAAAATAGAACAGTCAAATATTATTAGCTCTTAATAATATTTGGACTATAAACATTATCTTATCCTCTTTGGAGCACTTCAGTTCGAGCTAGGGATGTGGCACATGCAATTGCATGAAGGAAATACGTGGTTCTTATGGGTTAGTTGAATATTTGCATGCATGACTTCAGTTAGAACTCAAGTGAGTTGAGTTTAGTGGACTAGAGGTGCAGTTGATGGAGTGTGTTCAGTTTAGCTTTGTTAAACTGGTTGTATTTAGTCTAACTGGCGAATAGACTAGAGATGAGTTGGGTGAATTAGTTATTAATTAATTCACAAGTTATTAACTCATAATACAACTAATGAATACATCAGTTAGCTCAGTTGCATG
>APFE031656233.1:8623-31278 GCA_000404065.3 Pinus taeda
AAGTGTTCTCACCCATTATAAAAAGTGAGTCACTTATAATTCTAAAGTCTTTTTATCTTTTATTTAAGTTACAATTTAATGAGTAGTTCGTATAGTACCATTGTAAAAGTGACTTTCACTTATTTATAAAAGTGGGTCACATAAAATCTTTTTTTAAAGTGAGCTAATTAGATTAAGTTTGGAAGGGGGAGGGGGATTTTTTTAAATATAACATTATCATTCATTTCCGCACATTCACTCACTTTGTCGACATCTTCAACAACATTTTTTCAAAAAGCCATAACTTCTTCATCCGGAAGTCGTTTTCAAAGCTGTTTTTTTTTTTAATCGACCTAATTTTTCGAGATCTTTCAAATGGAACACTTAGTTTCAGCATCTACAGCTTCAGTTTCTGCTAAAATGGAAAATCCATGCCAAGTTATTCTTGACAACACCAACTACTTCCAATGATGGTCCTACATTGTGGACTTACTTAGAAGTAAAGGTCTTTACAGAATAGCCTCAGTCCAAGAAACTAAAGCTAAAAATGAGGATAAGGCATCGAAATGAGAAAGTAGGCAAGATCAGGGTGTAATATTCCTAATTAGCCATGGCTAATTGGAATATTCGATTTTGTTCAATTTTTGCCTTCTATAGTTATTTGTAAATAAAAAAAGTGAGGACGGGGGACATAACTCACTTTTAGAATAAAAAGTCATTTCCCCTAGTAGCACAATGTTGTGACTTAAAGGGGAGCCAAGGGGGGCCAAAGGGGGACGTAGAAATGGAGCCCATGCAGACACATGGAGAGACTGCGCAGGAGGAAAGGAACACATGGCAAGAGGGGAATCACGCAGGAGGAGGTGAGCCTTGGGATTGAGAGAGGCAAAGGCTATAAAAGAGAGGAGCCCCATCATTTTGATCATTCAGTTATGTGCATTTAGAGCTAGTTGTTTCAACTTCTGAGCATGCTGGTTGTTTAGTTGGTCTGCAATACTGTTTAGTGCATTGAGTTTCTCCATTCGGAGATCTCACTCTTAGCCCCGGGGGACTTCGAGTGCCTGCTTGGGCAAGGTATTTCCATTGGCATTTCAGTAGTAGTTTTATCAGCATTTCAGCAGCAATTTCATTAGAGGACTGTGCAACATTGAGCGAGGGACACAGTTCTTTCTGGCAGTAGTGTTGGATTGGGGTTTTTGCAGGAGGATTTATGGCGGGTGATTGAGCAAGGGGCCAACCCTTGCATATTGGAAGATTTTTGGCAGAGTTCAGGCAGAGTGCTGGAGGGGTTTCTTCAGTGGCAGCGTAGAGCATTGAGGAATTGCGCAGATCCCCAAGGGGGTGATTTCCAGGGGTCGGCTATTCCAGGAAAGCTTTCTGGTTTTTTCTGGGTTTCTTGAGTAGATCCCGATTCCAGAGTTTCAACATTTTCTGAGGAGGGGAGCAACCACAAATCATCATTTGTTTTCTAGCAACAACAACAGCATGACAGTTCTCCAATAACATCGACGCAGAGAGGCCGTTCTTTGTTATTTTGAGAGTATTTCTGCACTTGCCTTGTGCAAGTCGAGGTGCCATCTTTCTGATCACCTCCTATACTCATTTTATTGCTCAGTATAATAAAATGGCTTAGCTTTTCATGCTGCATTTCTTGAGTATCTGCTTATATTCCCTGTTTACATTATTATATGCTATACCACTGTTATTTTGTCATTTTTGGGTTATTATATCATTTGCACGTACTTGGTTTGAGTTTTGCTAGGGTTTGAGGAATATTCTGGGTTAGGGATACTACAATGGTATCAGAGCATAGATTTGGCTCAGCCTATGGAGCTAGCAGTCTATGACACCGGGGGAGAAACCCTACATCTGTTACAGAGGTAGGAAATATAGAGACAGTGAGCATAGGTTGGAGAACACCTATGGAGAGGGAGATTGTGTTCTAGTGGTGGACGCAGAACAGGAGGAGCCTGTGGTGGATGCAAAGCAGAGGGATTCGATGGTAGACGAGGATGGGAAGAGATTTGCGGATATGCTCCTCAAATCAGTACAAGATCTGTCAAGGCAGATTGAGGTGATGGGGCAGAGATTCACGACAGTAAAGGCCAGACAGCGTGAGAGCCCACGAGGTTTTCAGATTGGTGAGGGATCAGGTGCATCCCATCGTTTGCCAGAGCAACGTGATACTGCACAGCAGGTGGCCTTGCATGCCCCTACACGCTCTACCATGCCCATGTTCTTAGGAGTAGACACAGGGGTCGGAGCCCAGCAGGAGGCAGAGCCCGGCCATATGGGCGATTATTTTGCAGAGTACCACGCCTATGGGCAGGGGTTCAGGGATGTCCTTTCATTCAGAGACTTTGTCCAGCTCCAGTGGGATAGTAGACCCCACGACCATCACAGAGGAAACTGACATTACCATGATGTTGACACCCACCGTGCAACAAGAAGATTCCACTTGCCTACATTTGATGGTTCATCAAATAGTTCGGCGAAGTCTTCGGTGGAGAAGCTGGACATTTACTTCCAGCTTAACCAAATGTCGGAGGCAGAGGCCATCATGTGGTGAGGCCCAGGATTGGTGGTTTCACGGGATGGTTACACTCGGGCACTCTACAATGACGACATATGTGGAGTTTACTAAGAGATTGATGGAGCGATTTGATCGGAGGGATCCAGAGCAACATTTTGTTGAGCTGACAAGGCTCAAACAAATAGGGAGCCCAGAGATTTACATTGCAGATTTCTTGAGTGTCTCCGTGATGGTGCCAAACCTATCCCCAACATGGAGGGTCTATATGTATGTTGAGGGGTTAGCAGAGCCACTTCGGGGTCTAGTCTGATCCACTAGACCAGCCACACTCCAGGACGCTATCAGCAGGACCCGAGACTTATAGGATGTCTTACCCAGGACCCGGACACCTTACCCCCAAAGACAACGTTTTCAGTCTAAGGGGAAGGATGTGAGGATCCACCTCCAAAGGGGAACCCAGGACGAGTACATATTAAGGACGATGGTAGGAGGCTTGAGGACAAGGCTTGAGGGTCACTTGGAGAAGACATCGAGTTGATCAAGAATTCGATTTTTTGGGGTAGGGCTTGTTGAGGAAATCGAAGGAGTGATCAGAGTTACCACTGAGGGGTAGTGAATGTAGTAGCAGAGAGGCAAAGATAGTAACGGGAGCATCAACGCAGAAGTCGGGAGAGGGTTGACGCAGAGCTAGCTAGAGGCCACGTAGAAGCAGCTACAGGCCATGCAGAAGCAGCCAAGCGCTGCGCAAAGCCTGAGGAGGGCCAGTGTGGGAGACGTAGAGGCTCTAGAGGCTAATGCAGAGCCCAGAGTGGTTGACGTTGGGCCAGAGAGGCTGACGCAGACCCTAGAGATATCTGCTAGGAGATTTTGTGGGGTAGATTAGGGCTGATATTTGTCTCCGACTGAGAGGTACTACTGCTGAGGGCATCCTCTGTTGAGTGAGCCATTTCTGGCATCCAAATTGTATTATGAAATTGCTTAGTAATAAAACCCTCAAATAGTTGCACCGGTTTTCCCACATTGGGTTTTTTCGGGGATATTATTCCAAAAATAATGGTGTCACTTGTGTGCTTGTTTTTTCCTTTAGTTGATGATCTGTATGTCTTGAGATTGTAAGTGTATTTATTTTCAGTATTTACATGGTAAATAACTTGTTAATTAACAAAACAAGTAGGAAGAAATAAATCAGAAAGTATAGGAAGGATTTCTAACAGTTAGACTTAGAAATTCCAACATGGTATCAGAGCGTGGTTGTAGATCAAAGGATAATTGAGGGCATCAACCGAGTAGAGTAGCAGCAGTAGAAACAACTGTCCCGAGCGACAGAAGCTGTTCCTAGCAGAAAAGCAACGAGGAAGGGGTGACGCAGTGCTTGCGTCATCAGTTTGAGCTAGGAAGAGGATCAGCGCAATGGCAGAGAGGAGCAGACCTGACCTACGTAGTGCCCGATCATCTTTCTCAGTGAGGAAGGATTGATGCTTGTGGCCAGGAGGTGTGGATTTCACTGGTGCTGAGATTGCACGGGGCCTAGAGGCTCTAATCTTTAGTTTGCTGGGGCATAGCAGGCTGTGGATAAATTGCGGAGTGAAGCTAGTAGGGTACTGTGGTCAGAATAGTACCTAATAGGGCGAGACCAAGGAGGAGGAAGTTGCTGTTGAGGATTTCTAGCCAAGAAATCCGGATCAGTGGTGCAGCTACACTAACGATCGGAGTAGGGGCATCTTGACATTGGTAGAGGGGTTTCTAGGAGGGAAATCGAGGCTCAGAGGGAGTCACACCGAAAACTGCCAGGAGGGAAGTAGAGAGACTCGGAAGAGTCGAAAGAGGAGTAGTGAAATGGCAGTGAATGGGGTAAGAGATTAGGACAGACCGGACGGAGCCTCAAACTTCGTATTAAGGAAGGCCAGGATCGTGTCTGTTCTAGACAAGAATCGTCTCAAGCACTTCGTCTTGAAAACGATAGTGATCCAAGTTGACCTGGATGAGAATGAAAAGTACTAGGAGGCAATGGCGAGGGCCAAAAACATCATCCTAGACGGGGTGAAGGACCATGTAGTACAACGTATTGCCAAAAAGGACATGACAAATGCGATGTGGGAGGCCCTAATGAAATTGTATCAGCATACTTCCGTGTAAAGGAATATGCTACTGGAAAATCAGCTGCGGTCATACCAGATGTAGAAGGGAGAACAGATATACATCTTCCTCGGTTGATTGAAGGAGATCCAGGATCAATTGACTTCCATAGGGGCCACGTCGGATGAGGAGATGATGGTGAGGACCACATTGAATGTAGTCTCAGAGGATTGGGAGCTATTTGTCCAGAGCATACTGGGTAGGTCGACCCTTCCAGATTGGGAGGAACTGTGGGTGGGTCTTCATCAAGAAGAGATCAGAAGGCTAACCAAGGTGGGAAGCAGCGGCAAGGGGGTTAGAATCAAGAAGGAGGAAGAGGAGGATGCTGCCTTAGCATTTGAGGGAAAGCAGGAGAATCGGAAGAAGGACCTCCCCAAGGTCAAATGCTTCCACTATGGGGAACTGGGTCACTATGCGAGCTAGTGTTTGAGGAAGAAGAGCAAGGCAAAGGCTTCTGAGACCAAGGCTGTGCCAGGAAGGGCGGAGAAAGAAGTGGAGACAGATGATGATTGTGCCATGAGTGCTCATGCACCTCGAGAGAAGAGGTGGGTAGACATCGAGTTGTAGTCAGACGAACTATAGGCGATGAGGGGCAGGATCCTCGAGGTACCCAACCTCTTGGATTATACTTTGCTATGGGAGCCTCGAAGAGAAGTAGCAGGACTGACGAATGTTAGAGTTGGGAGATTAGTTACTTACTTCTCAGTAACTGAGTTTCAATGCAGCAGTCAGCAATGGCAGTGCTATGCGTAGCACGATGCAGCATGATGAGAGGGGTTGCAGTGCAGATGCAGTAGTGGCAGGGCCATGGGTAGTAACATGGATGCAAAGGGCGTTGTTATACAGATGCAACAATGACAGTGGCAGGGTGATGGGTAGCAGTACATGATGCAACAGTGCAGAGGATGTTGGGCAGCAGGCCTAGCATCAACACAGGGATCGATGCTGGATGATCAGGTTGATGCTCACTGAGGAGTACTACTAGAGCACAATCCTCGCCAAGAGGGAGTGTTGATTTGGGCTAGCATCGAATGTGCGCTAGCCACAAAAATTGGTGGAGAGGCTAAAGCACATGATATCTCGAATACCCAGAAATGGTTTGGGCAGAATCTAACCAGTTTGGGAGATATTAAAATAATTAATATTTTTAATGGAGTCTCTAAGTCTAAACTTAGGGAAAATAAAATATTAATGTGAATTAATATAAAACTCAGTTAGAGTGGTCCAAAAGTCATGGATCAAGCCAGATCTAATCTTAGCCGTTGATTAGGGACTTAATCTCAGCTGTTGAATTGTCAACGAGAAAAGTATAAGAGGAGGCTTGAGGGTCACTTGGAGAAGACACCGAGTTGATCAAGAATTCAATTTTTTGCGGCAGGGCTTGCTGAGGAAATCAAAGCAGTGATTAGAGTTGCAGCTGAGGGGTAGTGAATGTAGTAGCAGAGAGGCAGAGATAGTGCTGGGAGTATTAGTGTAGAAGCTGGGAGAGGGTTGACGCAGAGTCAGCTAGAGGTCGCACAGAAGTAGCCAGAGGCCACGCAGAGGCACCCAGGAGCTGCGCAGAGCCTGAGGAGGGCTAACATGGGAGACGCAGAGGCTCTAGAGGCTGACGCAGAGCCCAGAGTGGCTGACGCTGGGCCAGAGAGGCTGACGCAGATCCTATAGGTTGACGCTGGGCCAGAGAGGTTGACATAGACCCTAGAGGTTGATGCTAGGCTAGAGAGGCTGCCCTAGACCCTAGATGTTGACGCTGGGAGATTTCGTGGGGCAGGTTGGGGCTGATATTTGTCTATGACTGAGAGGTACTACTGCTGAGGGCATTCTCTGTTGGGTGAGCCATTTCTGGCACCCATATTGTATTCTGAAACTGCTTAATAATAAAACCCTCAGATAGCTGCACCGGTTTTCCCACATTGTGTTTTTCCAGGGACATTAGTCCAAAATAACGGTGTCACTTGTGTGCTTATTTTTTCCATCAGTTGATGATCTGTATGTGTTGAGACTGTACTGGTATTTATTTTCAGTATTTACATGGTAAATAACTTGTTAATTAATAGAACAAGTAGGGAGAAATAAATCAGAAAGTACAGGAAGAAGTTCTAACAGTTAGACTTAAAAATTCCAGCACTTTAGTGGTTAACACGATGACCTTGTAGTTGTCAGAGCCACAACCTCTACAATGTTGATTTCCATGATCTTGGGTCTAGGTTAGAGTCTTCAAATCACTGACGCTACCAAACCAAGAATCTCAACCAGAACTACTTTACACAACAGAAAATATAAAGCAGTAAATCACATATGCACAAGTAACAATTATTGTACAATAATGTACAATCTAATCTTCGTTATATTAAACCAAATCTAAATAATACAATAGTCTATGGTATACAAGATACAATGACAAATTTCGTTGTAGCTTCTATGTCGTATCTTGTCCTGCCTTCGCTTCCGTATTGCTCACTAGTTGCCCCTTAGTCCTTCAAAGGACAACACATCGAGACTCCAGGAGGGCTACCACCTAACACTGCTGCAAGTCACTTCTGCTGCGTGTACACGGGCTGATCCAATTTGCTCTCTAGGTTGGCCAATTCCCAAGCTCTAATCTTCCTTCTAGTAGCCTCTTTCGTCCATCAAAGAGCTACTCATAAGGCTCCAAACGTCACCCAATCTTTAGCTATCTTCGTGACTTCAAGACTGCTTGTCTAGGGCTACTTTGGGTAGCCAAGACACTGCCCTCCACCAGACTAATGCACCCAATTCTTCACTGCAAGATTTGCACCTATGAAGGCTCCCGATCACCAAATCAAGCCTCCAAATTGGTTCCTACAGGCTTGTACAATAATCAATCCAAAATAGGTCATAAACTCTGACCCAACAAAATGCACAAACTATTGTTCCAAGTCTGCTTTGTTGCTGTTATGACAATGACTGGTTAGGGCATCATAAGCACACTGCAACAACCCTAAACAATCACCCGAACAACCCTTAATCTATGTGACCCTGCTAAGGAAGAGTCCTCCACATACGTACTGCTGTTCTGGGCACAAATCTGCCCTAAAACCTTTCCACGCTGCCCTTATTTTGATGTGGTTAGGCTTGAGGCCTACCACAATCCTTGCTGTCACTTACAACCCACCCAAAACAAAGTTCCCTTACCTCGTTTGCTGCCCAACAAAGTTTTCCTTGGCGCGCGTTTAGCCCTTGACACACTTGGCCTTCCTGAAATACCAACCAACCATAAAAATAGACCCTAGAAGGCTCCACACTGCCTTCTTTTCCTCGCTGAAGTTGACTCCTTCCTGCGGCCTCAACATAAATTTATTTTCTCCCTTGGTCGAGTTCCTTAGCTCCTCAATGCTGCCTTTATCTTGCACTTGTTGGATGATGAAATGTCCTCCACTTCACCTCCTATATATGCACATAAAGAGGGCTCCTTCAAACGTCATCCATGGGCTTTGACAACTATCAGATGCCTTTTTTTCACCAAGCCGACCTAGACATACATGTGCAAAACCCAGTTATAAACTTCAAAAATTCATATGTGCATCTCTACCAGGGTTGCGGGGGAGTGAACCCCCCCCCGCCCTTTCACTCTCCCACTCCCAATTCGTGCTCCGAGCGGGAGCGGCTCTGGAGTGCCTTGGGAGCGCACTCCCGAATACACTCCAGAGGAGGTAGCATTTTCGGGAACGCTTCCTAAAAAAAACGCTCCCTGCCTTTTTGGGATCGTTTAGTCCTTTTTGCAATTTTTTTTTTTTGCAGTAATATTCCAAATGCAATTTTTTTTCAAAGAAACAAATAAGTTTTGAGTGGGGTAGCCTAATGATCAAGCTTATGGCCCTAGTATTGATATGCGATTCATGGTAACGCTAAATTCTTAAAGTAAAAGTGACATTCTCCTTAATCTTCATTTTCATCCTTCTACTTAAATTTTTGATATTACCATGAAATGACTCGGGATGTTTGAGAGTGGTTCCGACCTCATTAGATTTCATATGGAGAATGTAGAATTTTAGATTTCATTCAAAATCCAGCAGACTTATCAATTTTTCAGGATTTCAGGATTGGGGGTATTGCAATGTTTTCATTGGATTTTGTCATGTATTAGGGTATGGAACTCGTATTTAATCAAGACCACCAATCCCTCTATGTACCTTGATGTTAGTGACATTGGTTGTCTTACTGCTCTATCATGACCCTCCTAAAAATGTATGCATCACTCAAACAAAATCTTGATTTGACATGCTATGCTTTTTCTATCTCATGTTAATGCTTAGAGGGTGATATTAATGACAAAGATCCCTATACAGATCCAAAGGTAATGACAAAGATACCTCTGCATATTAATGCTTAGAGGGTGATATTAATGACAAAGATCCCGATTTTCCAACAAGACTAAAAACTTAGACATTTCTCGTGGTGGCAAGAGGCCCAAGCATTAGCAATAGATAATAGATTTACTTGTCTTTTCTAGTTTCTAGTAGTTTTTATAACTATTGACTCTTTCATATTTATTATGATATTTTTTGTAAACAATATATGACAATTTAATTTTGAAGTTTGAAGTTGGCAATTATAACTCATTAGTAATGAATTATGAATATGATGCTTCATGAAAGTTGAAAATTGTTTCATTTCATTTTATAACATTTCATTTCATGTTAGATATTATTTGTTGTAATGGTTACACTTAGCTTACAAATACATCTTTGGTGATCAATGATGATAAATGTTATATATTGAATTTTGAAAGCTTCAAACTTTACGATTGATGAAGCATGATACTCAATATGTTGTATGTGACTATGTTACTAACTTGTGGACGTGGTTGATGAAGATTATAACTTCTTGATGATTGTTGTTATATGGTTCAATCTATGTTTTTTTTTTTTATGTTTTTTATATGTAATTCATCATTTTACATGCTTTTGTTGACATATATTTATCAAAATATAAAAAATATATATTATATAAAAAACGCTCCTGGAATCGCTCCCAAACCGGAAGCTTCCAAAAATGTCGTTCTCGCTCCTGCTTTCTGTTTTCACTCCCGCTCCCAAGTAACCTTGGTTTCTACAACTTAGAATTGGATGACTCTCGTTGCGTTAGATTCGTCTCGTTGAGAGGTATCGTCCTTATCTAGCACATGTCAAAATGTGCTCATGGTTTTGGCCCAAATCTCGATGGGTGCGAAACCCCTACCTTGGTTTCCAAGCCCATAAGTGACTCTTGTGGCAGTTTGTCCTTCAAGCCCCAAACCCTATGGCTTAGAGTACCTCCCAAGCTACTCAAAAATCAACACTCCCTCTTAGCGAAGGAGGTACTTCTAAGACTGGGAAGTAACTCATCATCATCATCACTACTCGCAACACTTGGCCAACTCTTGGCGCTCCCAATTGCAACAATCCCTATTCTGTGAACTATGGCTCTCTCGGAAGTGTCACTGCTAGAAGCACCTTGCTTCTTCTTCCTTTCCTGTATCGCTTTCCAATCCTTTGATGATTCCTTCTTGGCAGTTGTAGGAGCACGCTTGTTCCCCATTGACCACACAGTCTTCTTGGGTTGCAAAGTTTCCCTCTGAACCTACAAGTTCCCTCTAGAACTCAACTCCCTCTGAATCTCTAGAATCTGGACCTTCTTCTCAGGAACTCGTACTTGCTCCTTTGAAGCCTGCACATGTACTTGCTTCTCTAGAACTTGCACCTACTGCTTCTTTCCATGATCCACATTCTTGCCCGTCAACCTTAGAGACCATGCTCTCTAACTCCAAGTACAATACCGTTAGACTTATAGCCTCTAGGTTCGAGACTCGCCTTCCCATCTTGGAACAAGACCTCAACCCCCTTCTTCTCGATCATCGAGATAGAAATCACGCTATATTTGAGTCCTGGTACAAACAGTACATCCTAGACCCGCATCACTCGTCATGTCTCCGTCCTGAGTGGTACAACTCCTGATCCTTGGATCTCCTTTTGACTCGTCGCCCAACGCCATCTGCAACTTTGAGTCCCATTCAGCTAGAGTCTCAAAAACCTCTTGTGACCTTGCCATATGCTTCGATGCACCACTATCCACATACCATCCGTCCTCATTGATAGCACACTGTGAGAAATGAGAGATAATATCAAAGTCATCCTCCTCCAATCTCATGGTGAGATCATCTATCTTAGCAGAAGTGGCAACACCGACGACCTGCTTTCCTTTCTTCTTCTCGTCATCTCCCTTATTCTTCATCAGACATCTCGATGAAAAATGATCCATCTTGCCACAGTTGAAATGCTTGACCTTACTCAAGTCCTTCTTTTGCTTGCCTTTCATTCGCACTGCAAGTAGCCCGTCATCATTGAAAGTCTTGTTCTTTGGATGAAGATCCTCGTCTTGCAACTCTTCCTGGATGAAGTTGTCCCACAACCTATTCCAGTCTGGCAACAATCCCTTTGATGAAGGGCTTCCATTCCTCGGTGAACCCTTTCAAGGCAATCCTCACCATATGTCCATTTGAAATAGTCACATTGACAGTAGCGAGTTCATCTTTGATCTGAGACAATCTTGTTAGATGCGAAGTCACGCCATCACCCTTTATCATTTTGGTGGACTTCAACTTATCCTCCAATACCAATACCCGGTTCTCGTTCTTATTCTAGGACATACTCTGAAGAGCCATACATATCTCATGTGCGGTGTTCTTCCCGAACAAATGAGGTATTAGGGCATTCTTCACACCATCTAAGATGATCAATCTCGCCCTTGTATCCAAATCCTCATGCACTTCCAGCTCCTTTGGGTCAGTTGGCTTCTTCATGGCTTTCTCGGCGAACTCCTAGATCATGTTGACCTGCAAGACTAGCTTGATCCTTTCCTTCCATAGACTATAGTTAGACAACCCCTCCAACCTATCCTCATACCGGATACTAGCCTGCAACTTCGACATTGTCACCTACAATGTGACCATCTCCCTCTAAAGCTGTACCTCACTATGCACAACTCTGATTCACTGACTTTCAAAGTAACCCAAACACACTCTGATACCATGTTGAATTTCCACGATCTTGGGTCTAGGTTAGAGTCTTAAAATTAGTGACGCTACCAAACCAAGAATCTCAACTAGAACTACTTTGTACAACGGAAAATATAAAGCAGTAAATCACATATGCACAAGTATACACAATTTTTAACAATTATTGTACAATAATGTACAACCCAATCTTTGTTATATTAAACGAAATCTGAATAATACAACAGTTAAGATCCATCTTAACTCTAGAGTTAAGATGTTATGGGCATACTAATATGGATCATGGGGAAAAACTCGATAATTTACCGATCTTGACTATATTCTTGTTCCCTTACTTCACTTGGGAGGTTAGTCTTTGACTCTAGTCTAGTGGGACCTTTGAGGCATTAGGGTTTTAGGAAGGGCACTACCGGGGAAACATTGATTGATGTAGCATGTCAAAGGTAGTCCATACTTACCACTTTCCATCTCTCCTTGTTATTCATCTCCATTCTTCGGGCTGGTGGTCATTGGTCATTGGGATTGGCACCCTTCATCCATATCCTTGAGTTTGGACTTGAAAACTTGGCCTCGGAGGTTGAAGCAACTACAAGAAAGATAAAAGCATAAAAAGCCACAATGAAAGAAACATGAAAAATGCAAAAGATGGCTTGGACATTTATTCAGTGAGTGACCTAAAGCCTAGCATGAGCTTCATCTAATGAAGGAAACTTTGTATGTCCCAATCTTAATGAGCAATAATTTGCTTCATTTTAAAGGGGTAATGGAAATGTCAAAAGCAAGCTTGGGCTCCTAAGCTTTGCACCTAACAAAGACAAATCATAAAAAGTAAAAGGTGCACTGAAAGGGTGGAAAAAGCAGATCGAGGAAAGGGGTAGGTCACACCTCTATGATTTCTCCCTCTTTACATCTATACACTGAGGATGTTGGACCTGATTAAGTGGTCTCATGGCTATGGCACCTGCCTTGACGATTTTCCCACTTCGCAACCATCATTATCACACATACCTACGGATTAATGGACTAACCTGGGACATGTCACTCCCCTTGGGGGATGGAAACACCTAATAGGGTTTTTGATCTCATCATTTCTAATAGAAGACATGTAACTTGTTTACATGTCTTGATCTAGTTAGAGATTTGAAGGTGAGTTTTCTGTGAAGTATTCATATGACCCTATTGAAAATTGACAGTTATGAGATGAATTTCGTTGAATAGAATTTCATTTATGAGTCATGACCTTTCTAAAGTGACTTTCTAAAAATAGAAAATCATGTCTATCTTTGCAACTATGACTTTCCAAAAATAGTAATTCACCTTCCATCAATTCGTAATCATATATACATGATGGAAAATCACTTTTCTTCTCCTTAATCAATCTCAATTATTTAATTTTTAACTTAGTCATCAATATTATTTTATTATTACTATTATTCTCTTTATGATATTATTATATTATTATTAAAAAGAAATTCAAGTCTCTCAATCATGAGACTTAATAATGTCATATGTAACTCCCCTCAATTAATGCATATGTTACTCTCTCTCACTTAATGGATTCATTCCTCTCTCTATTTAATGCTTTTACGCACCTCTTACACTCTCCTACACACTTTAATGACTCATCATAAAAAGATTCCTCTTACACCTCTTTAATGCATAAGTTACACTTCTCTCCTAAATGCATAAGTTACACTCCTCTCCTTTATGGCATAAGTTACATTCTTATTTTGACATATGTAATTCCTCCTCAAGGCATATGAGTTACTCCCTCATGAATTTGACCTCCTTGCTCTTCCTACATATTTGTGCCTCTCATACTCGCTTGATACACACACTTGTGCTTGTGAAAGGAGAATTTGAACTTGAGAAAGAGAGAGTTGGAGAGTCTAGAGGAAGATCGAGAGAGAGAGAGAGAGAGAGAGAGAGAGAGAGAAGGCTTGAAGAGTAAGAGTAGATCTTTGAGAGTCAAAGTGATTCAGTGTTTGCATCAACCACTGCTATCAGAGATCTTCTTCAGATTTGGATAAACCTCTTCATTCTTTCGTTGTACTTTGTATCTCTGCGGAACACTTGATTTCTAATAGAAGAAGAATTTGGTTGGGTTTTCCCCTTGTGTGGGTTTGCCCTCGTCATTGACCTAAATTCTCTGTATTTGATTGAGTTCTTGGCTGTCTTCCATTGTGCATATGGTTTATGTTCTATCTACAATTACCTACATTATTTTGTAGCATAAAGAAGTTTTGGATTTAAGTGATTGTAGCAACAAAGAACATCAAAATTTCAACATGGTATCAAAGCTTTGGCAAAAACAAACTCAAGAGGAAAAGCTCCATTTCCAGCTCTCTTTCTGTTGGAATATCTTTTTTTGTCTGCTTCATTTGCAACTCTCTTTTTGCTGAAATATAGCTTGTTGTCCGCTCCAGTTGCAACTCTCTTTTTGCTGTAATATAGCTTGCTGTTTGTTCCATTTGCAACTCTCTTTTTGCTTAAATATCTCTTGCTATTCCTTCTACTTGTTGCTCATTGTCTACTGAAATTTCATTTCCTTTTTGCTACTGAAACACCTCATTTATAGCTGAAATATCTCTTGCTATCCATTTTTATTTGTTGCTGAAATTTTGAGTAGATCAAGATGTCTTCCTCCTACTTTAAGAATGAAGAGAAATTGGTTGACGCTTCAAACTTCTTCCCTTGGAAGGCCAGATTGGATATTACTCTTGAAGAACATGATGTTCTAGAGAATGTTAAAGGAGTGTTAAATTATGGTATGTTCTATGCTTAGAGCAATTTACTTCAATTCTTCTTATTAGCCCAATGTCAATTCTCAGTATAACAATCACATTGACATACAAGTAAAATGATGATAGAACATAAATGAAATCGATAGAAGACAAACCAAGATAAGAGACACAAGATGTGGCGCTAGCCAGGGAAAAACCCCAATGCGGGGAAACCCTGTGATCAATTCTTCTATATTCTTCAATAATTCAGCAAAGAGAGAGATAGTACAATATCACAAATCTGTGATTTACAACAACAGTTATGAAACCTTTGAACAACAATAGCAAAGGTGATCGATCAACTCCCAAAATGTCTCCAAGGCAACCTAGGAGAACTTGGTCTCCAATAGCATTAATGGCAGCCCAAAACAATGAAAGTAAGATGGTCAGATTAGCAATGAATGCTACCACACACTGTAGCCAACCCTGACTAGTCAAGCTGTCATAAATGTGCCCTAAAACAGTCAACGCAGACATGTCCAACACTTCGTCTAGCCTAGGAGAGCCTGCCCATACAAAGCCGCAGCCAAAGGAGGCAATATGCAGGTCAACGTAGGACTAAACCACTTGCTGCACCTTGCTGCGTCTTTGCTGCCATAACTGCATCCTCCTCCGCTCTAACTGCGTCCTCCTCCAATCCTGCCCTAGAGATTTGCGTCCTCCTTCCTTCGTATACCCAAGAGACAAGGAAGAGATGAGAGGATGAGATGAGTGCTCTAATGCCTCAAGGTCCCTATTTATATCCCACGTTGAGGTTTTGCTGGGGGTGTGCAACACTATTTTACATGCTTTCCGACCTTGACAAATTGTCAAGAAATACAAATAAATTCATATCTCCATGAATACATGTTGGAATTGGATGATCGTTAGATCAATCCTACACCTCTCGATGAGAGGAATCCAAGAAAAATATCAGCTTCCATAAATAAGATGACCCACATGGAGTTTGTCTCTAGTTGCCAATTTTAACACTTCCTCTCATCTAGGGAGAACTCTATCTGCTAATCCATCTGTCAGTCGGTACTATCTCTGCCATCAAAGGCACTGCCCCGCACTGCTCGACTATGCTCTGCTGAACTATTATGAAGAAGAACAAATGATTGAGAATGTATCATACCATCCTCTACTGACCCGAAGTTAGTCCTAGACAAAAGAGAGTGTCCATTAGCACTCTTACTGACCCAAAGTCAGTCCCAATGAAGAGAGTGTGTCATACCACTCTTACTGATCCTAGATCAGTTCCAAAAGAGAGTGAGTTATATCACTCTCACTGCCCCGAAGTCGGTTCCAATTGATCCCAGATGAATGCCATCCTAGCATAGGGAGTACGGTAGATACATGATGCATCCATCGATACTACTATGGTCCCTATCCTCATTTCCCTACTCATTTGCTAGATGAGAGGTACTTCCCATGAGTCCCAGAATGCATGGGTAGGATGTCTCGGTAGGAGAAGGATGAACCACTCATCCTGCCCACATGTTGCCACAGAGTATCATAGGGGAACGCTGAACCATTCACCCTATACACATCACACCACTAGGGTAGGGTGAGTCACCTTATGGTCACTCGTCGCTCCAAGAAGTACCCCAAGCCCCCCGGAGTTCCCAAAGCTCAATGTATGCATCATACAGGACCCTCATAAGAGGGTCTCTCATCAACGATTCCTAGTCATTCTCGGAAAGTCAAGAATTTGACCTTTCCCAGGGGTTTCGTCAAAATGTCAGCGACCTGCTCATCTGTCCTAATATGATGGAGCCTTATTGCTCCTTGCTGTACCATATCTCGGATAAAGTGGTACCTGATATTGATGTTCTTTGAGCGATCATGAAATAAAAGGAATCCCACTCTGGTTGTCACATAAGATCACGGTAGTATCCAATGTATGTCCAAACAGCTCACTGAAGAGCTTACTCAACCAAACGACCTCATAGGAGGCCATACTCGTAGCATTGTACTCCGCCTCAGCAGTGGTCAATGCCACCGACTTCTGCTTCCTGCTCATCTAGGATATCGAGGCTGAACCCAAAGAAAAACAACACTCGAAAGTGCTGTTTCGGTCCACCACACTGCCTGCTCAATCAACATCGGAATATCCATGTAGCCTCACATTTCCGACAGTGTATCTCAACCCATGAGTGATTGTGCCCCGAAGATATCTCAGAATATTCTTGGCACCTGTTGACCTCTACTGGTCAACTACCCATGCAGTACACCCCCTATTTTTTACAAAAAAGGGGCAGCACTTGATCAGCGTGTCCATGCCATCCTGCAGTCATCAGCGTTTTGATCAATCTAATTGTAAACCCAGTCTGCATATATGAAATGTAAATAATCTTAGCAGGACAGAGTCATGTATGTAATTTGCCTAGGTGGACCTAACTTTCTAATGATGATCTATGTCCCGGAAGGTTTTTCGTCTCACCGATCCACGGATCGGCAGAGTTTTCCTTCAAACCTGACCCCAAAGCCGAGATGCACTTTGTTATTAGAACTTTAGGAGAATCCTAGTGTGTTAACCTGCTAGATTATAGTTGTGTCGCAGAACTGGGTAATTTGTGAGGGTCTGTGTTAAAGGGGTGTTTCTCCCTTAAGATGTAAATCGTAAAAGTCATGTAATGTGTCCTGAGGGTCGAAAAATGTTTTAAAATCCTCTCATGAGTCCTAAGTCCTAGGTCCTAGGTGATGTTTCCGAAGGCTTAGTTCGATGATCCATTTTAAAATGAATTAAGAAATTAAAAAATGAATAAAAATAAAAAAAAATAAAAAAAAATAAATAATAATAATAATAAAAATAATAAAATAATTAATAATAATAAAATAAAATTCATAAAATAAAAAAACCTAATAATAAAATAATAATATTTTTTGAAATGCATGCAAAATATCTTTTTTAAATAAAATCGACGGATGAGATCAAGAGATGTCTTGATCCTCATCAACGGTCGAGATCATTTCAACATGGATCACTCGAACTAGCCGTTGGGATCATTTCCTTTATATAGGGTTTTAGGAGGTCATTTCAGATCATTTGATCTGTGAGTCTGTACTGAAAAAGCTCTCTTGTAATCTGATTTTCTGGTCAATAAAAAGACTTTGGGGTTCAAAACTGGCTGGTGTTACTCTCTGGAATTGCTGTGAGATGTTTGTTTTTCTGCATATTTTAGTTTTCAGCAGTTAATAATAGATGGTTTTCAGAGCATTGTGAGTACAGGTATCTTGCTCACGTGCTAGGGTTTGAATGTTGTAGGGTTTCTGAAATAATGGCAGGTATCTCCATTATTTCTTGAAATTTGGCAGCATTTCTTGCCCTCTTTGCTGATGTTTGCTTGAGGTGTGCAGGAAACCCTTTAGGTGAAGGATATTTGTGGGCGTTTGGGGAAGTTCTGAGTTGAACCAGCCAACTCCCTCAGGCTTTTCTGTGCAGAGCCCAGCTGATTGTGCCCTAGGTTAATCTTTTAAATTTTATTTCGTGTTTTACATTGAGAGACTTTCTTTATGTTCACAGTAAAGTTCAAATTTATGATATATTGAGAATATTACTGCAAATGATTGTTAAATTTGGCTGTCCAGAGCTGTAAATTTTCAAAGGCTTTACTCTGAAATTCTGCCAAGATCTTATCCTTCAAGGTTACCGTACTGCTGTCCGGAAAATAAAAGCGTTTCTGAAGAACTGGCATGAGGGTGAATTTTTCCGATTTAAATCAAAGCCTGGCAACAATACTCTATTGCTCAGATCCTCATCATTCTGCCTGCAAAAACAAATCAGGCATCAGATCAAATCGTTGTTGGCAATCTCTCCATCCGCCGTCAAGACTGCATTTTGTTTTTCTTTGATATATACAGGCCAAGTCTTTTTTATGAAAGGTAGTTTTAGTTTAGGGAGATCGACCCCCGTCCTTCTACGTCCGTCCCAGCTGCGCCACAAACCTGTCAAACACATCAATAACGCAAATCAAACTTTCATTACCGTGGGCCTGCAAGTGGCTCTTGTTTCTGCCCCAGTCGCATCCACAGGTCCGTCGCTCTCTCAGCCTGCACCCTCTCACGCTGTTGGCAATCTCCAAGTCGAAAATCCTCTCACTGCATCGTTCTCTTCTGCCGCCGACCTGCGCGAACCCGTTGAAACTCTCCTCCGCCGTCAGGGCTCGGACATTCCACACGGACCAGGTGCTTCACGTGTTTGGCGTGAGCAAATTTCTGTGGGATGAGCGTTAAGTTTTTCCGCGCGGGCATCAAGTGAGTCTTTTGTAAACGCTGGTAAATTTTCAGGAGGTCAATTATCCTATTACGATTTTGATTTCAGTTTTTTTTTTTAATGCTATTTAGGCTTTGTTTAATGCGTTAGACTGTTTTCGTTTTAGTTTTGATTTTAATTGAAATAAAGAGTTTCAAAAAGTTTAGGACTTTGGCTTTAAGATTCAGGTTTAGGTTTTATTTAAGTTTTATTTTTAATTTAATAAAAATAAAAAAATATAAAAGATTTTTTTTTTTAGAGTTTTTAATTTCATGTTTTTTTTATTATAAAAGGGCAAAAGGGGGTTCTTTTGTTTAGATTTTTAGGATAGACTTTAATATGTAGATTTAATGGTTATTAGTTTAGGAAATAATTTATTTTTATATATATATATATAGTATTTTAAAATTTTTAAGCTTTAGGTTGTTTAAATATTTTTTTAAAACTTTCTTAGGTCTTTTTATAAAAAAAAAAAAAAAAAAAAAAAAAAAAAATAGAAAATCAAAAAAAAAAAAAATAGTTTGGAAAATTTGATTGCCAGATTTAGTGGTTTTTTCATGTTACATCGTTTCACCCGGGCCTGAGGATTTTAAATTTTTCAAGTCAAGACACGAAATTGATTTTTGGTTAATCGTTTATGATTCTTGTGGTGGTATTGAGCATTTATCCTTTTTGAAGTTTTCAAGTTGCCGGATATCGTTTTGGTCCTATGATCATCTAACAAGTAATCGATTTAATAGCAATCCCTTAAGGCACTGGTCTGCTAAGTTAATCAAATTCATCTAGTGCTTATCTCATCGTGTCTCGTGTCTCCCAACCAACTGGTCGACAGTTGGTCTTCATCATCTCACAGGGTCTACCCCCCTTAGCCGCGGGAGACAGGCTTAAACGGAGGGATCGGGGATCAGAGTGACAGCCCCCGGTCTGAGCGTTGTCGTGTCAATTTGCGCGACAACAAGGGGTTTGAAAACAACTCATATGGGAAGTGATTGAAGAGCGATGGAACAATACACTCCATCATCCCATTCATGCTGCAGGGATCTACCTGAACCCCGCATTTTCTTACTCTTGTGGTTTCTTATTTGATGTTGAGGTCATGGATGGATTCTTTACTTTTGTTCAGAAGATAATGCCATCTCCAGCAGGACGTGCAAAAATCTCCAAAGAAATGGAAATATACAGGATGGCAGGTGGCATATTTAGCTTTGACATAGTTATTGTGGATAGGAAAACATAAATCCAAGTAAGCTTTAGTTTGTTTCAAATTTCATTGTCTCTTCATACTTTGCTTCAACTTTCAAATTTCAATTTTTTTCTTATGTTAATCTTATTTGTTGTAGATGCATGGTAGAGAAGCTATGGTGGCAGAGTACCCAATATCCAAAGGCTTTCCATTCGAGTGCTCAGCCAAACATGTAGCTCCTCCAGATGCGAGCACAACTCGAACATATTTGAAAAAATACACAACAAGAAGCCCAACAAGTTAAAAATATTCCAATTATTTTTTGAATTCATTAAATAATATTTCTTTTATAATTACTAATTTATTATTTATAGTCTATTAATTTATGACCCTTGTACAGGTTGGAGTCCCAACGACTTAATGACATGGTCTACGTCTACTACAATCTTCGATTCTGGGTGAGGCAATTTGAGAGGACACCTGATGTGGAGGCCATCTCATTGGATGGGATTGACACCACTGCTACATGGATGGTTGAGGCCGACAAGCCTATCATGGAGTCGGCCCCTGATTGGTTAGAGCAGGAGGTATTGGAGGGGGTAGAGCAGGAGGAGCAACAGGAGGAAGTGACAACACCTAACCCTGTCACCAATAGAGGACGTGGTCTACCTCCTATAGCTCCTAGTTCTTCAACTTCCAGAGCACAGCAAAGTCCACTGCTAGCCCCAACACCTTCTTCATCTAAATGGAAAGTTGTTACATTTTCTCGCAACAAGGGCGGAGGAAATCAATAGTATTAGTTATTTGGTTCATTTCATTGTATATGATGTTATGACTCGTGATATGAGATACATTATTATATTTTTTGTTGATATTTGAGGCTAAGTTGGGACTCGGGACTTAATATTCAGGACATGATTCATTGTTATGTGTGATGTAGCTCTAGACATGATATTACACATCGTATATACTAGTTCTTTTTTCATATTTTTGTGTCAATGCATTTATTTTATGTGGTGGATGCTTTAGATATTAAAAAATTTGAAAAATAAAATGAATTTTTTTGTATTTGCCGATTTCTTCCAATTTCAGACCCTCGCCAATTTAATCCTGATCGCAATGTTCGCAACATTGATATATATATATATATATATATAGCAAGGACAAGGGAGGATGACCACAATTGCAAGGGTTGGGGAGCAGGGCAAACAGGAGTCAATGACACTGAAACTAAGCAAGTTCAACAATTTTTTATGAACTTCTGAAGTAACGAGGCAAGTAACAGCCAACAACCATAAGAGATATGGTAGATATCTAACACTAGCTAAGATGATGTTTAATATTGAAAACACCAAATACAACGATTGCCTGCTGAATCTATTTGAGAGGTGGATGATGATGAAAAGAGAATAAAGATGGAATGGAGAGGCAACAACTATAAAGAGGCCTGCAAAAAACAAGGGAAAGAATAGACAGACTGGCTGTAGCGAGACATGAAGGAACCAGTGGAGTTAGAGAGTAGGAGATTCAAACAAAGCATCCACTTGTTGACATCAATGCCAAAATTATCAAAATGAACTGCATCCTGTACATGACACATCAATAATGTACTGAAGAATTGAAGGAAGGTGGAATGGAAGGATTTTGAGCTTAAATGAGGAAACTGAAACGCTAGGACCATTAAACTTAAAGTGGGAGAAAGATTAACAAGGTAGCAACATGTGTGATTGGAACATTCAAAAAGCCAGAAGACATGGATAAAAACTCTTCTAAGACTGACAAAACCAGATTTTGTATTCGATGTATTGATCCCTATAGAAAATCTATTATATACCACGTCAGAGTTTGGTGTGGCCAAAGAGTTTGCTTCGGTAGGAGATGCCAACTGCAGAGCAAGTTCACTATCCCTTGAAAATTCCTCCTCATCAAGGTGATTATTCACATGCCTGCACCGGCATTCATTATTAGTTCCTTCCTCTAAAAATATGCACTTTCATAATGAATCATTGAAGATAAGATAGTGTGGAAATGCATGTTCAAATGAATGCAGGAGAGAAATACAAAATAAAAATTGTGATAACTCGAGTCAAAAATTATAACTAGTGCCTGACAGTTTCTCAACTAAATGTTCAGAAGGAAAATAGTCAGGTAACAGAACAGATAACATTGTAAAAAGGAGAATACCATTCAATTTCTGAAAATGGTAGTTGGATGTGACAGAAAGGGCAACCCGCAGACTTTGTTGCCATGGATTTAACGTTTTTACCTGCAGAACAAACCAATACTTCAGGGGATAAATTCATAGAGCCTTTAAATGTAGAAAAAAATGGGAAACATAAAATATTCTTCCTGCCTAAAAATCACAAACATAGTCCTGAACCAATAGAAAGAAACTAAACATATATCATGCCCTTAAAACTTAAAAGGAAAATAAATGCGCTTTTGCACTCCCAATAATTGTTTCTAAACCAAATATTTGTATGGTAATATCCAGTGCCATGTACATGGTCAACATCTACTAACTACTTGTAGTCAACTCGGGATACCCAACTGCCGTATGAATAACAGATTCATTTGTCATCAAGAGGAAGGTTAAAAGTTAAAACACAAACGAAGTCAAGGAGGTTTCAAAAGACTTTCAAAACCTTGGCATGCGGGAAGACTTTCAAAACCATTGCTCTACAAAAGTGTCGACTTTTGTAGCATTGGGAGGTATTCCCACATGCCAAGGAGCCTTCCAAATCAGCAAAAAGAAAATTCAAACCAAAAAAAAAAAAAAAAAAAAAAAA
>APFE031656238.1:0-12766 GCA_000404065.3 Pinus taeda
AAAGAGAAAGGGAGACTCCCCTCACTGAAACACCAGAGAAGAGGCAAAGATTAAATCCCTTCTCAGAGGAGGAAATGCTAAGCATGGAGGCTTCTGCCAGCTCCTTGCAACAGGAGAAAAACAGGGCAACATTGGGAGAAGTAAGCTCCTCAGGGCAGCAGCAGGGAACAGGTGCAAGCATAAAACAACAGTTCAAAGATGCCAAACGAAGGAGTGAGCCAATAAAGATTCGGCTCTACAATCACCTGCTAAACATGGCACCTGCAAACCAACAGAGGCTCATGTCTACATTCGATGTGCAGGAGGGAAAGATGACAATGAGCCACTTCACTCCGATAGTGCAGAAACCACGAACAGCTGCAGACTACATCAGGACCAATCTGGAGGTCCTGTCAAAAGACATCCACCCGATGGATCAGATTGTGCTCCACAAACAGACGGGTGAGATGGTCTATGCCACCTTGGCTGATAAGACCTTAGTCAACTACAGGCTGCAGAATAGCCTGAACAATACTGCAGCACAGCTTGAGTTGGAAAAGGCTTCCTCTCAAACTAAGGATAACAGGATCAAAGCCTTAGAGGAAATAATAATAGAATTTGGGCATGACCCCAATGATGTCAAAGCTGTGCAACAAGTCCTCAAGCTGAGGGATGGTGACATGGCAGCAATAAAGAAAAAATTGAAAATCCCACCAACTTTCCACCCACAAACAGATGAGGTTGCCCAGCAGAGGCAAGAAAAGGATGCATCTTCCTTACTAATGACATTATACAAGGAGCTCATCCAAACACAAGAAAAGCTGCAGGAATCAGAAGCCGCATTGCAGCAGAAGGAGGCAGGGCAATCCTCACAGCCACCTCCAGAAAAAATAAACCTTGAGGAAACGCCTCAAGACATTGCCCCTCACAGCCAACCAGTACAGGAAGAAGCTCCAGATACCACAACACCAACCACCTCAGCACCAACAACAGAGCAGGCCGAAATCCTGGACATGCAGAAGCTGAGGAAAGAAATACAGGTACTGGAGTCCCAGATGTCTGAGCTAAGCCAAGCCCAGGACAGCCTGGCAAAAATAAATGAGAAATATGACAAATCTAAGCAAAATGTGGCTGAGAGGGAAAGGGAGGTAATGGCCCTGAAAAAGAGGATTGCTGAACTGGAAAAGGAGCTCACATTGGATAAAGTCACAGAAGAGCTCAAAAAGGTCATCTGGACCACCATTGGCCAATCAATAACAAACCAATGGGAATATATTGAGGCCATATATGAGCAAGTGGCACTCATAGGCAGAGCAAGAAAAGAAATGCAGAGGGCAAGGGCATCTCTAGGCAATATGCCTAAGATTGCCCCCAAGATGATAGAAGTGTTGAACTATAGAACAAGTTCCCAGCTGGTAAGAATGGGAATTGGAAATAGGACTGAGACTATCTCCTTAATCAAAAGAGTCCTGACAATGAGAAACCTGATTCAGACCCTAGACAGAAGAATCCAGGATATGCAAGCTGATATCAACAAATTTCAGAACAGGTTTATGGCCTTGCAGGACAGGGGGCTCCCCAGCATATTAGATCCTTCAGGAAAATTACTCTCCCACGAGAAATATGTCAAAAGAGTAAGCAGTTTTGCAGCAACACAGATTGCTGAGGCACCTAGTACATCTTCAGAGGCAGGCCTAGTAACAGGACAAATTCTTTTTGATAGAGTAGATAATTTATTTTTTATTAGAAATGAAGTTGCACATTTAGTTGATGAGCCCCCTCACTTTTATAAGTATACAGAGGCTGATGAGACCATGGGGTCAATTTTGAAACATCAGTTGCCTCCACCAGATACATGGCAGGAATTGATAAGATTACTGTTGAACCAAAGTCAGTAATCACTATTTTCTCTTCAGCAAAAAGTTTGCATCTCATACACAGTAGGACAATGACACATCAGCAGGTATGAAGACCCTGAGCCAACTCAGCACAGGTACACGGCTACAACAACAACATCAGCAGGCACAGGTGGCAGGGCCAAGAAGACACAGGAAGTAACAGCTGCACAAACACGTCATTCAGCAGTTATGTTAAAGCCGCTCAACCGAATCCGTAAGCCCCAAAGGTCAAAATTGCTCTGACGGGAGTTAAGAGCCTTTATAACTCATTTAAGATTGTAATAACTTCTCATCTATAAGCCCTGTACGAGTGAATGAAGATATTTTTCCTCTCAGATGACTCAATTCCTGAGGTATTTTGTAAACAGACTCCTATATATTTCCCCTCGCATTTGTTAGCAAGGGTTGGACTCCGGATGTAAGAAATCTCTTGATATCTATTCTGTTACTCTTATGTTGTAAATCTTCAGACAACTAATACAAAGGATGATGGGATTTCCCGAAGCATTGTGTCTCTTGATGTCTTGCTGGTGTATGGTTGAAAGTTGCAGGGTTCCTGTGTATTCCATGGCTCAATAAGTATTCTCGTTACTCTCTGTTACATATATGTTTGCTATACTTTCATATATCTTTCATGTTTTCCATATACTCAATATCTAAACAGCAAGGAAAAAGAATTGTCCCAGGACTTAATCATTGATTACCCTGAGCTCAATCCAAGCTATTTCATATGTTTTCTTCAGTTATGGTATCGAAAGAGTAATTCTTAAATGCTACCTTTCATACTATATCATCATAGTGCTCTATTATTTCAGGAATTCAAGTAATTGCTCCTAAGTAATAGACCTCTTTCCCACTACCCAGCTCAGTAAAGAATCCTTGAATGCTCTTTGCTAGTTGTTTCTCATTTCACCCTCACGATTTACATTTTGTTTTATGAAATACATACAGGCCCTGTAATTCCAGCTGCACTTAAGCCAAGATCTCAAGGAAACAACAGCTACAGACCCCATTGCCCAATGGATTAGTCTCACCTGCAGATAATGCTCTAAAACTATCAGAAGCATCCTCCCAACCAAACATAAAAAACAATCAAACATTCATTTCATAACTAGCCTAAAAACTCCATTAAAATAGTGACAAACCTTACAGAGAGAGCCCTCTCTGGTTACAGCTGGGCTAGAAGCTGTAGTCTAAAGATTGGTTAGTAGTTACCCCGGCCGTATTCCCTTGGGAGTCATAGGGAACAACCTGGGTGTTAACAGAGTCCTTATTCAGAAAGGACAGGTAGTGTACTATGAGTCATGGAAATTGAACGAGCATGAGTAGAATTGTCTAACACATGATCTTGAGCTAGAAGAAATCATACATGCATTGAATATGTGGAGGCACTATATTCTTGGCAGGAGGCTTGTATTGATGATTGATCACAGTGGGTTGAGATACTTGTTTGACCAGATGAATTCGAACACCAGGCAAGTGAGATGGTTAGCCACGATTAGTGATTTTGACTTCGAGATCATGTACATCAAAGCAAAGGAGAACAGGGTGGAAGATGATCTTAGCAAGTGGATACAGGTAAATCATATAGAACCTATGAGTTCCTATGGGAAAGACTTATAGGATAGGATCTTACAGACAGGTCAAAAGGATGTCAAGTATATGGATATTGTGCATAGGTTGTAGTAGAGTATAGGTGCAGGTACAGGTAGTGGTACAGGTACAGGTGCAGGTGCACAGGATGTGGACTATTGTCTTATAACAGATGGATTGGCTAGGTTTAGAGACAGGATATATGTGTCAGACAACAATGAGCTCGAGAAGGTGATCTTGAGGGAGTTTCATGTGAAACCATATGTAGGCCACCTAGGTTATCAGAAGACACTGACAACAGTGAAGAAATTTTATTATTGGTGGAATCTGAAGAAGGATGTCAATGGGTGAAGGCAGAGTGTAAGCATCTAGGTGGAATGCTACATCTAATTGTGATTCCAGAGTGGAAATGGGAGGTCATTTCCATGGACTTTATCACACGATTGTCGAGGATAGTGAGACAGCATCATTCCATCATGGTTGTTGTGGACAGGTTGACAAAGGTTGAGCACTTCATTCCAATGAAGTCTACATTCTCAGCTAGCGATGTAGCACAGGTATTCATTAGAGACATGGTTAGATTGGATGGAGTTCCAAATAATATTGTGTCAAACAGGGATTCGAAGTTCACTTCCAAGTTTTGGAAGGAGTTATTTGTAGGTTTGGGTAGAGATTTGGCCTTTAGAACAACTTATCATTCATAGATATATGGACAGACTGAGAGGGTCAACAGGATATTAGAGGACATGTTGAGGATGTATGTGATGCATCAGTAGCGAAAGTGGGAAGAGTATCTTCCGTTGATAGAGTTTGCTTTCAACAATGGGTATCAAGAAACTTTGAAGATGAGACTGTTTGAGGCATTGTATGGGTGGAGTTGCAATACTCCCATCAGTTGGGGCGATTCAGTGAATAGGGTATTGATTGGATCGTACATGTTGGCAGAAATGGAATAGGAAATGCAGGTAATCAAGAAGAAATTGAAAGTAGCACAAGATAGGTAGAAGAGCTACGCAGATCGAAACAAGTTGTTCAAGGAGTTCTACGTTGGGGAACATGTGTACTTGCGGATCAAACCGAAGAAGAGCTCCTTGCAGATTGGATCATGTGCCAAGATGGCACCCCAGTTTTGTGTACCTTTCAAGATTATTAAGAGGATTGGCCCAGTAGCCTATCAACTTGCACTACCTCTGACATTGAAAGTACATGACGTTTTCCATGTGTAATTTCTTAAGATGTTAAAGATGTTAATCATGTGATCTATTGGTTTGTATTGCAAGTGGAACTAGATGGAGTATTACAGACAAAGCCTCAGTGTATATTGGAGAGAAAGGTGTTCATGCTCTGAAACCGAGCAATTGAGCAAGTTAAAGTGTAGTGGAAGCACTTTGGGCCCGATGAAGCTATATGGGAGGTGGCGAATCAGATGCGGGCTATGTATCCTTCATTGTTTATTGGTTGCGGGAAAGCAATTTTGGTATAATGTTTGGTATATGTTTTGGTATATGTTTTGGTGTGATGTTTTGATATATGTACATATATATATGGATGTAAATACCACCATGTGCTAAGTTATAAAGCGCCAATAAGTAGTATGGGTGTCATGTCATTATGATGTTATGCTTGTTATGTTGTCATGTTGGTTTACTTTCAGTATGGTGATCTTTGTAAATACTACATTGAGCTATGTTATAAAGCTCCATGAGCAGTATGATTATTTTTCAGCGGTTTTGCTGAGGTATAGGTGTGGTTGAACACTGGGGACGATGTCTCCTAAGGGGGAGGGTTCTATAACAGCCCTAGTGAAAATTCCATGTAATAAAAGTTAATAAAGACAAAATAATAACCATGGTTTATGGGACACGTATTCCAAGATGAATGTTGGGCAAGACATCCTAGTGTGGGTGTTCATTTGATTTATTATGGCTAAGGAAATTGGCAAAGGCAATGGCTAAGGCTTTGGAAAGCCAAATGACATTTTTGGCACATTTATTTATGAAAATAATGAAAATTAGGAAGAAAGGAAGGTGAAAGGTCATAGGTTGCATGTGACGAGGAAAATGAAGGAAAATAATGGAAAATGAAGAAAATAGATGCCTAATTGATAAAAAGACTTCTAAGGATCAGTCTGTAACCTTTTCAATTCAATTTTGGAGCTCTCTCATTATTCTCTTTCTCTTTATCACTCTTGGATGCTAAGAGTTTTCTTGGATCACTTTGGCATTAGATCAAGAAAGGAAACGAAAGCAAGAGGAAGGAGCAAACAAGGAAGAGTATGATCAAGTAACGACAACAAGATTCTTTGCAGGTATCGATTTGCATGTGTGTTTTGCTTTCTAGATTTGGCATGATTGGTATTTCATATGCTTCTTTTTTTGTTATGGCATGGGTTTTTCCAGGTGTGATAGTGTTTTCAGCCTAGTCTTGCCATTTCCGGATAGCCATCGTGTGATAGGGTTCTCATGGTTTGGTTGAGTTGGATTTCTGGATGAATTTGACGCTGAGTGAGGTGGATCTCCAAATGATAGAACACATCGCCTAGTGACCCATGAACTGGATGGTGGGTGGCGGTAAATCTAGATTTTGTGTTGCCTCAGTGGGCCTAGGAATCCTTGACCGGTGAATGGCAGGATATATGGTAAATCCTAGAGGTGGGTGCTCTCCATCAGGCCTAGTAATCCCGGGATGGGATATGCGATAAAGCCTAGAGAGTGGGTCTTAGTTTAGTTCATAGTGATCAGGTGTGGATTGCAGTAAAGCCTGAGATACTAGGAGTGATCTAGGAGGCTCCAAACACATGCAGGAGTCCAAGAGCACTCAGAAATGGTCAAAATTCAAAGTGGTCAGATTTCTCTAGAACTAGCACCAGATCGAAGTGCTTATCGCCATGATACAAACGGTGTGAACGGAACTCAAATTCAAGCTCGTATGGAGGAGATAGAGCTAGTCAAAGTTGCGATAAAAGTTAGGCAGTGGGTCAGGTTTAAGTGTCCTACAAATTCATCATCAACCGGTGTGGAAAATTAGCTCCAGAGAGCGAGTGAAATTGTTGCCCCTTTAATTTGTCTAATATCTCTTATCTTAGACAAAATAAAAATATATATTAAAATAGGTGGCGGGACATGACCCCCACCGAAACCCATGGCCGAAGACCCAACCAGCATATGATATTTATGGGCCAGCAAGAATCAAACCCACCCGGCCACGTGGCTAGCCCGCTCCATGGGCAGCCCAACCCAAACCGCCACACCATAAACCACAAAGCGTATATATAATATGTATCAATAGTTACACAAAAAAAACACAACGCGCCTAAACAAAAAGTAACTATGCACCTTATTAAGGAGGGAGAGGATTTGATCCGCCGACCTCTCCTCAATCTCCACCTTCCTAGCCTCCTCTGCCACCACTGAGCCACAAGGGCCAGCTTTGTTAGCTCCGCCCACACATTATATTTAAACTTGATACATTCGTTCGCCCAAGAGCCATGGAGGAAGTGTTGAACGAGAGAAAATAGTGGAGAAATGCGGAGGCAGAACCGTGATTGTGTGGAACCCTGAGCCAGGAGTGGAACCATGATTTGTAGGCCAGAGGCGGAACCTTGACATGCTTTTTGAGACAAGGAATATTCTCTTGATACCAAAGATTTCTTGGGAGGTAATTTTTCTCAGTGTCAGAATGTAATCAAGTTTATAGTCATTTTTCTTAGATTTTCGCAGGGAAAACAATGGCAAGGTCATATTTTCCTTTTGAGCAAAAAATTTGCAGATTCCCAGCAGAGGAGAATCTTCAAGAATCCTAAAGGAATCTTCCAGATTCCTTGGAGGCTGAAATTTCCTAGAGCCAAAATGCAACCAACTTTATGCTCATTCTTCTTATAATTTCGCAAGGATCTCAATGACAAGATCAAATTTCTGATTTGATTTGCAGATCTCCAATCAACATAGAGGAGGGAATATTTGGAGAATCATGGGGGAATCTAAAAGATTCCTACCGGCCCATATTTTTCCAACGTCAGAATTCGACAAATGGATAGTCAATTTTACACCTCTCGATGACACAAATTCAGAGGTGTAGTCATTTTTTGCATCTACGCCTTATATTTTTTGGCCATTTTCCAGATTGGGGTGACAGTGTTAGATTTAAGAGTGTGGACAATCAATCTTATGACATGCGATGCCACGATTTTGATGGTGCATTCAAATCCAGCAGTTGAGTATTCTATTCTTCAACTAGCATAAGAGTTGAGGTATATGAAGTTTTGTTGTCGTGTACTTCTTTAATCATTTGCTGTGAGATGTTTTATGTTGTTTTGATTCCTGCTTGATGTATGATGTGGAATCTTTGTGTCTATTTCATGTGAGATGTATTCATCATGGATTGTTATGTATGTTTTGATTTAGATCCCCTTGTTTCCATGATGGTGGGATACTCATTGTAACCATCTGTGTTTTGGTTGAGATCCCTTTGATGCCATGATGGTGGGATACTCATTTTTACCATGTGTAAGATTATGTCATGTTGATAGGAGGTCTATTGTGAGTGATAGTTCCTGTAGTGGAACGTCTCGTGGAGAGACTTTTCCACTCACATAGAGGGCACATGTCCTTGTATGACAGAAAACATAGTCCATGTACATCTTCACCATCTTCATTACTTAATAAAGCGGCCAACACCATCTTGACACCGAGCCCGGAGACATAGTCCACACTAGACGAAATCTATTATCAATGTCTCTTGTTTATGATTTGTTGATCGTCACTATGTTTCAATTTTCTCAAGCATGCATATATGTTCATTTATGCTCTTATAAAATGCAATTCTAACTACATCATGGAAGAAAAATATCTTGGTTAAATCCAGGAGTTGAGTCAACTCGGATCAAGTTTGGTATCGGGGCGGTATTCACATGGATGTGAATTGCGAGTGTAAATAATGGAACGTGCAACAGTGGAGGATGAAAAAGAGATGTATGAGACCATGCTTGGAGTGTCCAAAAAGATGAACATATTGTATGAAGCTCTACAAGAAGATACAAAGGAAAAGCAACGATTACAGATTCAGTTGCGAGCCACGGAAGAGTCCCTAGAAGAACTGAAGGATATCAACCAGAGTCTTCAAGCAGATAACGTTGAATTGAAGATGCTTCTATGAGAAGAGAAAGAGGAGAAACATAGGTTGCTACGACAATTGCAAGCTAAGGACGAGGCCTTGGAAAATCTGCAGCATGACCTTTGTGAGGTAAAAAGTAATTCTCCAACTTCATGTACGTTTCCTGATTATGATTTTGCCGCTTTTAAAAATCATACCACGGGAATTGGCTCCAAACTGCTAAAGAGAATGGGGTATGAAAGAAAAGTCTTGGCATTAATGGCCAAGGCATTGTCAACCCCATCAAGGTAGAGGAATTACCCCGTCAGGCAGGACTTTGGTATGTTGGGAAGGAAGTTGGGGAATGTTCCAAGACAGCCAACAAACCACCAACAATAGATGATGAGAAGCCCTCGTCAGTTCTTTCCAAATCGACAATGGAGGTAAAAGATGTTGATTTCCCTTTAGTTTCATCTTCACATAGTTTAAATTCTGTTGGAAATGTGGAGATACCAATTACAGGGACAAACATGAGGCTCCTTACCAAGATGAGGTACAAGGAAGAAGAAGAACTTGGTGTTGATAGCCAAGGCATAACTCAACCATTGGAGATTGTGCAGAGACCTCGATTTGCAAGCTTGGGATACACCGAAGGAGAATGCTCAAGGGTGTCAGACACTTTCGAGACATTGTTGAAATCATCGATGAAAGAGAATGATGGGAACACATCACCACCATCCCATGGCAGTGCACATTGTAGAGAAAGAGTTGAGGCAATCTCTCATCGCCATAATTACACCAGACAGAGTAAGGAAAGGTATAAAAAGTCTCAATATTTGAATGTTCATTTAAATTACAATCATGTTGTTAAGGATGGACATAAATCATGGCATCAAAAAACATGTACTTTTTGTGTTTTAGATAACCATATATTTGTTGAGTGTTGGAAGAGAATGGCAGCATGAAAGAGGATGAGGTGTGAAAGGCCTTCTCCACCATAGAGGAAGAAACATGTTAAGCAGATATGGAGGAATAAGACTTATTGCAGTCATTGTGATAGAAGTGGTCATGAAAGGCCCACGTGTTGGAGGCTCCATCCAGAGCAGCGTCACAAGGACAAAGCATCCGTGCATGAACCAGGTGAAACAATTGTTTGACCAGCGAATGCGCCACAAGGAGATGACCTATTCAATTTCATAAGTGAGAGATGGTTTTCCTAGGTGTGGTAGAATGTCATGGTCATATTTTTTCCAATCACATGTTGCATTTTAAACTGTAAAAGTGATGATGTGTTTTCCATCACTTGTTGCAGCAACACTAATGTCTGGCCTTATTTTATGTTGCATTTTAAACAATGAAAATGATGATGTGTTTCCATCGCTTGTTAAAGCAACAATAGCGTTTAGCCTTATTTTTGTAAATCATGGATTGCAATGATGATGTGTTTTTCCATCACTTGTTGAAGCAACAATGATATTTTGGCCTTGTTTTCATAGCTGGGGTATTTTTTTCCATTTTGATGCAAACTTGACCACAGAGTATGTGTTATAAACTCGTGGCAAGTATGGGATGCTTGTGTCATTAGTTGTTCATGTAAGTTAAGCATGTAATTTGCAGAATTATACTACAAGTTTGTAGAGGGTGTGGGTGTCATCTCGTTGCTTATGGCTCCTAAGGACAAAGGTGAAGGAGAAGGAAGGGTGACCTGTCAAGACACGTGTAGTGCAAACAAGGTACAAAGAAGTTGTAGATTATTTTCGTGCTTTTGGAGGACCAAAAGATCCTTAGTGAGGAGGATAGATCTAGGTGGCTCTAGACACATGCAGGAGTCCAAGAGGGCTCAGAAATGGTCAAAAATAAAAGAGGTCATATTTCTCTCAAACTAGCACCAGATCGAAGTGCTTGTCACCCTGATTCCAATGGTGTGAATGACACTCAAATCTAAGTTTGTATGGAGGAGATAGAGCCAATCAAAGTTGCGGTCAAAGTTGGGAAGTGGGTTAGGTTCAAGTCTCCTACAAATTCACTGTAAACCAGCGTGGCAAATTAGCTCCTGAGAGTGGGCAAATTGTCGCCTCTTTAATTTGTCTAATATCTCTTATATTAGACAAAATCAAAAAAATGTACATTTATAGGTGGCGGGCCATGACCCCCGCTGAAACCCATGGCTAAATCCCCAAGCAAATTATGATATTTATGGGCCAGTGGGAATCAAACCCGCCCCTCCACGTGGTCGGCCCACTCCATAGGTGGCCCAACCCAAACTGCCACACCATAAACCACGGAACGTATATAATATGTATCAACATTTACATAAAAAACACAATGTGCCCAAACAAAAAGTAATTGTGTGTCATATTAAGGAGGGGCTTGATTTAATCACCCGACCTCTCCTCAACCTCTGCCTTCCTAGCCTCCTCTGGCACTGCTGAGCCACGAGGGCCAGCTTTGTTAGCTCCACCCACATATTATATTTAAACTAGATACATTCGTTCGCCCAAGGGCCATGGAGGAAGCGTCAAATGAGAGAAAATGGTGGAGAAACACAAAAGCGGAATTGTGACTATGCGGAACCCTGAGCCAGGAGCGGAACCATGATTTGCAGGCCAGAGGTGGAACCTTGACATGCTTTTCAAGATGGGGAATATTCTCTTGATATCGAAGATCCCTTGGGAGGTAATTTTTCTCAGTGTCAGAATGTAATCAAGTTTACAATCATTTTTCTCATATTTTCACAAGGAACACAATGGCAAGGTCAGATTATCCTTTTTAGTAGCATATTTGCAGATTCCCAGTGGAGGGGAATCTTGAAGGAATCTTCTAGATTCCTTGAAGGCTGAAATTTCCTAGAGCCAGAATGCAGCCAAATTTATACTCATTCTTCTCAGAATTTTGCGAGGATCTCAATGGCGAGATTAGTTTTCTGATTTGAGTTATAGATCTGCAGTCAACCCAGAGGAGGGAATCTTTGGAGAATCATGAGGGAATCTAAAAGATTCCTATAGGCCCAGATTTTTCTGACATCATAATTTGACAAATGGATACTTTATTTTACAGCTATCAATGACACAAATTCAGTGGTGCAGTCAGTTTTTGCAGCTGAGTCTTCTATTCTTCGTCCATTTTCCATATTGGAGTGACAGTGTCAGATTTCAAAGTGTGGACAGTCAATATTATGCCATGCGATGCCACGATTTCGATGGTGCATTCAGATCCAGCAACTGATTATTATATTCTTCAACTAGCATCAAAGTTGAGGTATATGAAGTGTTGTTGTCATGTACTTTTTTGATCATTTGATGTGACATGTATTATGTTGTTTCGATTCTTGCTTGATGTATGATGTGGAATCTTTGTGTCTATTTCATGTGAGATGTATTCATCATGGATTTTTATGTATGCTTTGATTGAGACCCCTTTGTTGCCATGATGGTGGGATACTCATTGTCATCATGGGTGTTTTGGTTGAGATCCCTTTGATGCCATGATGGCGGGATACTCATTGTCACCATGTGTAATATTATGTCATGCTGATAGGAGGTCTATTGTGAGTGATAGTTCCTGTAGCAGAATGTCTCATGGAGACACTTTGCCACTCATGGAGACGTAGTCGACATTGGACAAACTTCATTATTAATGTCTCGTGTTTATGATTTTTTAATAGTAATTATGTTTCCATTTGCTTAAGCATGCATATATGTTCATTTATGGTCTTATAAAATGAAATTATAACTACATCATGGAAGCAAAAGATCTTGGTTGAATTCGGGAGTTGAGTAAACTCAGATCGAGACATGAAAACTCATCACAGTGTAGGTGAAGAAATCCAGTGGCATCCATGCTTGTTTTGGCCTAGTCATCTGGTGGAGATCATGGTAAATCCTGTTATTACATGTTTATTGTGTTGGCCTAGTGATCCGGGATGGATTATGGTAAAGCCCGGTTTCTATTGATGAGGATGAGGTGGTTTAGCCTCAGGATGCCTTGGTTGGCTCTTTTAGTTTTAGTCCCACATTCATGCTTGGAATGTGGCACAGGGGTGAATGGCTCAAAAGATATTTGACTCAACCATTCTATAGTCGAGTGGAACGTGGTAGTCCTATCCTAGGTTGGATTTTGCATTCATTAATGTTGAAAAATGTGCAACAAGAAATGTTAAATTTAGAATGTGCTAAAAATAGACCTACTAAAAATAGCATGTCTAA
>APFE031656238.1:13672-60477 GCA_000404065.3 Pinus taeda
ATACATGGTTGGGGTTTTATGTTGGTGCTTTCCCCTGGATATATCTTGTGTTATGTGTGATTATTTCTCTTGATCAGTTATGCATGTTTCTACTTGATGTTGTTCATGAATTCAATTATGCTTTCGCTTAATGTTTTGTAGAAGTAGAACAAGTATTATGCTTTAGGAAATTGCATATATCGGTTTGTTCTACATGTGAAATTTCTAAAATTAATAAGAGGTTCTCTCCTTGATATATTATGTATAAATGTATTGGTCTATTTGTAGAATTTAGGGCTAATGTATCCTTGATGTTTATGTTGTTATTATGTTGGTTATAAACATGTATTATGACAGTGATGATGTATGGATTTCCTCATGTTTTGATTTGTAAATGAATGAACAATGTATCTATGACCTAATAGATGATAATGTATTTAATGATATAAGGGAACAATGCTTCTTAGTGATTCTCATATAAGTATGAGATACCTATGCTTAAATATGTTGTTTACACCTGTAGATTACATATTTGTGATATGTTTGACGAAATTCCTATCATGGCTAGTAGGGTTACATTCTAGCCCTTGATTAATTAATTTAATTTGTATCATCATTCCCTTGTTATATTTATGTTCTGAAGGTGTCATTTAATTATGGGTAATGACCTGGGCTCTGGGCCTGAAAAAGTGGCTCAAATCCTGGGGATGCTGGCATAGCACTGAGAAAGATAGTCCTTGGGCATTGGCATGCCATGTTTTGGGAGTGTCTAGAGCCCTCTAGATGCTAGCATGCCCATAGAATGGGAGAGTATGAGTGTTAATTGGTTAAGAAAGTCAGGACCCAGGGGCTGGTTTCTGGAAAGGTTGGATGGTTTTTGGTAGTCCTGTCGCTAATGTGGAAGGTTTGTATGTTGTGTTTATGTCGATTCCACTTTCATAAGGTCACATATCAGGTTGAATCCAATCATAGTATCCTCTCGTCATATGTTTACCCCGGTTGGTCAGTTAATTAGGTAGATGTGGGAGGAGGGTGTTACACAAGATTACTTGAGAAGAGTGCAGAATTTGGAATGAAACAAGAGAACTAGTTTCTCGTGGTCAGATCTTCTCTATTCTATTGGATTAGTGTCAGCTATGTTGTTTTTAATGAATTTGTCTCGGAACTCACTTTGTCTCCATAGAATGGTCGCCCGAATCTAAAGGATCAAAGACATTATAAGAAGCAGTGAATGCCTTCATGATCTATATCCCAAAAAAAAAATTGTAATTGTGCGCTATGTAAAACTGATTGGGAGCATCCTAATCACTTTTTAAACAAGCCCTCTTTCCATATGACCGTCTTATCCAATTGCTTCAACTCCTCTATCAACACGTTCAAGCTCGTTAATCATAAGTTATCACTATTATTGAAAGAGAAGCATTGCAAAACCCTCTATAAATGAATTTATAAAGGATTTTCGCAATGAAATCCTAGAAACCCTCAAGACTCATCCAACCTTCGGCCATGTCAAGTAAGTGATGACTCCTCTCTCCATAATTCACAATAAAACTAAAAAAGTAATAGGGCCGGAACTCCCGCTCTATTACCACTAATCCGGATCTTAGGGGCACCAAGATCTGAGAAATTTCCACACTAAGAAGTGAAAGAAGAAACCCACGTGAGTATTACGACTACATTGTGTTGGACAATATATCTTCTTACACAGTGGGGCTGGTTATTTGTAGCCTTTTTAAGTTACATTACCATGGGTGGGAAAATATCATGGGTGGGAAAATACCATGGGTGGATAATACCATGGGTGAGTTATTTATGGCCTTTACAGTCACATTACCATCGATAAACACCATGGGAAAATTTCCATTTGGATCAATTTACCTCCTTGAATTCATTCCCACCTTCAACTAAACAATGTTGCTCTTCTATGATTTGAACAGGGACACTTCAAGGGTTGTAGGTTTTCCATTTGTCTATTAAATTAAGTGTTGCAACTTGAAATTTTCCTAGAAAGAAAATTCCAACCCACAGGTCACTCACTTGAGATGGTAATAGATGGCAAATTGTATACTTCTAGCAATTTATCTTCTTACTTCCAATAATGTTCCCAAATTGTTTGTTACATCTGAAAGGCTTGAAAACAACGCTGCCAATTATTTTAACCTTCTCTTATAGGCATCCATTGTCTTAACAAGAGCATGGATTCCTCTAGGAATTACATCAATGATGATAATTCATCCTTTGACATCAATGACAACTTCCTCCAGTAGAGAGATTACGCTACAATTTGCAAAGATAAAAACAATGAAACTTGGCGCTAGATACACTTCATGTATTATTATTGCGAGGGATCAAAGATGAATGTATAGAACTCATAAACCTAATGATTGGAGGAGATATCTTGTGGAAAAATTTTGATGACATCGTGGAAATTTGTCATCAATATTCATAAGGAAATTCAAAGACTAGTATAGGACCCCATTGGATTCATTGGAGCATATTTTGGCAACATGCCAGAGAAATTAAAAACCAATATAGTAAGCACACTTAGCTCCCAGCTAGATACCTTGCAAGAAAAGAATAAAGGGGAGGAAGTAGAATTATCTTTAGCAATATTATTCCAAAAATGTAGAAGAAAGCATCCACTAAAGGAATTCCTAGTGGATCATATTGAAATTTGTGTCATATGTAGCAAAGAGCATCCTACAAGTAACTTATTGTCTTTGTTGGGATTGAAATTTGTATATCAAGAAGAAAAGGAGTCAGAATATCTTTATTTCATTGCACAAAAATGATTGTGGCCACAAAATCCACAAGGTTCTTCTTGGACTAACCCTTCCATGTGGTATTCCTCTCAGTAGTGGTGCTTACCTTCTCATCCTTGGATGGCTACTCCTCCTCCTTTTTAGCGATTTTGGCCAACTCAACTAGTTAATCCCACAATCATAGGCCAACTTAACTAGTACAAGTTTTTGGGCTTGCAACCTACCCTAATTACTCTATATATTTCCTGGAATACCATGACATCCACCTTAGATCTAGGAAGACACTATCTAAAGAGCACATTCCCATGCATATTGAATATTTTAATGAGGAAGCTCGAAAAGAAGAACCTTAGGAAGGGTCATCTCCTAAACCTTTAATAACCAAGCACATAAGCCCTAAATTTCAAGAGCCGCCTTATTATGAAATACTAAATCGAGAAAATCCTATACTCAACTAGAATTTGGTTTCTTTTGAATGCTCAAGAACGTGTGTGTCAAGATCCCACTTTTCCAAGTTATTAAATATGTGACAATTTGCTCAAAAGTGTTGAAGGAACTATTTTTGGAGGCCCAGATGAAAAATGAAAGATACCAAAATAGTCATGTCATGAGAAAACTATCATAACTTATGATGGTAGGAGTCCTTGTAGAAAATTATTATGATCCTAGTATCCTATTCATTAATGTGTAAATCAATAATACTATTATTCTAAACACATTATGTTGGCATTATGATACAGGTGTAGTCCTTGATGGCAACTCACTCAAATGAAAGCTCACAGTGCAATAGGTCAAAGAATTATAGATCAGACTACAAAGAATGAAGAAAGAGAGTTATACGCAAGTTCACCTTGTCCAATCTGCATATACACACAGGTTTACTTAACAAAAGGAGCGTATATGTACACACACACTTTCACAAAAGGAAAAGCGTGTATATATTGGAAAAACAAAGTTTTTGGTCCAAGGTATTTGACCCAAGGTAATTGGTCTAAGGTATTTGGTCCAAGGTATTGGTCCTAAGTAGTTTTGGTCCATGGTATTGAGAAAGGCCTAAAACTATATAAGGAGGAGAAGATCATTAGGCTAGGTGTGCAAGTATTTTTGAATAGCTTATGAGGAGTTGGATCATATATACAGGTTAACGAGCTTCTGATGGTCTGCTTGATATGATCTAAGGAGGCACCTATATGTTTGATGAAGGTTGATGGATCGGGATCATAAAGGCTTAAACGTATTCTAATTATGTGGTTTGATATTGAATAGTCTAGATCTGAATACTAACGTGTGCTTTATTCTGTAAATGTGATGATTTGGGTATGACTGAAGTATGGAATAGTTATGATGTTTTAAGTTAGCATTTACAGATATGTACATAGGTTTGCTTTAGTAAAAGAGCGTATGCATGCTAGTTCAGCATATCAAAGTAGTGTATAGATGATAAATTGGAATTTGCAGATATGTACACTAGTTCTCTTTGTTGTTGCAGAATTATGGGTTCTATTCTGATGACTATATTCTGGTAATAGTTTTTTGAATGATCAGATTGATTGATTGTGATTTGCTTCAGTGTTGATGGGTTTTCAGTGATTGGTTGATGCAGATGTATTTGATGGTTGTATTGCAGTTATTATTTTATGAGTTTCAATTTGTTGATAGGTCCAGTATGAAAATTGGATGAAACGTGGCCTTCAAATTGCGGTGTTGTGTTCCAGGAGTATCCAGTCTGAAAATTCATGAAATGTGGTCCCTAGTGGAAGAGTGGAGTTTTTCTGTAGGCTGGCACCTACTTACTAGTAAACATATTGGCTAGTACAAGAGCTAGGGGGTTGTAGATCCCTTCCAGTAGTAGTTGGAGAATGAGAGAAGGTTGTAGCCTTCTGCAGGTGAGTGTCTGTGTACTGGTATGAGGTTGCACCAATACAAGATTGTAAACATATTTTCTTATTATTAAAAGAAGACAGAGATGACAGTAGCAGGTGGTTTTTACCCACATTGGGTTTCCACATTATATATTGGTGTTCATGTGTGTTTCTTATGTGTGATGCTTTATTCAGCTTTTACTGCACTGTCTAATAAAGATCTGATATACTGGTTAAAGCTCAATACATGATAAATTGTCTAAATCAAAAGTTCTCTGAATATACGCTGGTTGCTTTAAGTATAGTTGTGTGTACATGCTAGTTCACTTAGCTGAGGTAGCGTATATAAATCTATTTGGGAAATAAAATTATAGATCTAATAATACTGATTCACCCCCTTCTCAGTATTATTTCCAACAATTGGTATCAGAGCAGGTCCTTCAGAAGAAGCTTGATCGCTTGAAGGGAAATCCATCAACATGACTAATCAAGAAAGCATGGGATCCATCAGACCGCCAACCTTCGATGGGAGCAACTTTTTCTATTGGAAAATAAGAACCACATCCTATCTACAATCACTTGGAACAAATGTCTGGGAGATTGTGGAAGGAGGATATACATTTCCCATAGCAATTCCTACATATACAGCAGGTAAAAAGCAATATGAAACCAATTCCAAAGTTGTTAATACTTTATTGGGAAGTATGTCACAATCAGAGTTTGTCAAAGTCATGCAGCTCAAATTAGCCAAAGAAATATTGACAAAATCGTTCTGAGCTATGAAGGAGACTCTCAGGTAAAACGTGCTAAGCTTCAAACTCTCAGAATTCAATATGAAACACTTAAGATGCATAGTGATGAAAGCATAGCTATTTACTTCCTATGTATAGATGAGGTTGTCAATTGTATGAAGAATATGGGTGAAGAAATTAAGGAAGTTACCTTAGTTGAGAAATTATTGAGATCCTTGTCTGCTAAATTTGAATCCAAATTGTCTGCCATAGAAGAAAAACAGGATCTACAGAATATCACTATGACACATATTCACGAAATGTTAACTACCTTTGAGATGAGAAAAGGAGGACCATCAGGTATGAGAGAATTCGCATTCAAAGCTTCAACAAAAAGAAGGGAAGAACACAATGAATTGAGACATATTTCTGAAGAAGAAGATGAGGTAAACTTTTTCAAAAAGCTTCAACGAGGTTTTGGAAGGTTTAGACATAAGTTACCCTTCAAATGCTTTTCTTGTGGAAGAGTTGGTCATTATGCTGCCAGATGTCCTCATAAAGATAAATTTGAAAAAGGAAAGGAATATGCAAAAGGGAATAGAAAATAATTTGTGAATAAAAGGAATTACTATACTCATGAAGATAGTGATGGTTTATCTAATAGTGATGAAGATGAAACTGAACAAGATTACAGACTTCTCATGGCTTATGATGATGATAATTTTTGGGATGATTTAGAAGAGGAAGACCTTCATGAAGAAATATCTAAACTCAAAAATTTTTTAGAAGAAAAGAAAATGATTATAGATACCTTAACATACCAACTTGTTGAAAAAGAAAAACACAATGAAAAACTAGAATGTGAAATTGTGGGTCTAAGAAAGGATCTTGAGAAAACGAAATCTCTCAATCTTAGATTTACTAAAGGATAATAAAATTTAAATGAAATTATCAAAGTTCAGCATTCTCCTCTGATAAAAACAGGTCTTGGATATATTGAAGAAACATCTCAATCACAGAAGCCTCCAACCTCCACCAAAATCTATCTTGATGCTGCAAAGACCAGTGAACAGTATGAAAATCATCAGCAAAGGCATAAAGCGGATCACCAGGTAAATCAGACTCAATTTACTCTAAGGATGAATAGAAGCCACAACCAACCTCAGGTAAATCATACTCAATTTTCTCCAAATATGAATATCAATAGAAACTACAATCACTAGGTCAATAGATTTGATAGTCGTAGGAACTTCTTTAATGGGCAATGTTTTTCATGTCATAATTTTGGACACAAAGATGCTCAATGTGTTGCTTACAAAACCATCATGACTAGAGAAGCACGAAACCAAAGGAATGTAACAAGGATCAAGAAAATTTCCTATAATAACTTTTCTCTTCTTGAAAATGAAATAGAATGCTCAATTTGTAACAACTTTGTTCATGAAGAATTTGAATACAGGAGAAAATTTCGGCAAACATCTCAAAAGGAGTAAACTCCATTAAATCAGTGGTACATCAACAGTGGATGCTCAAAACACATGACAAGTGACAAAGAAAAACTTCACTCATATAATGCCTTAGAAAAGAAAAAGAATGTCTCATTTGGAAACGACACTCCTATTGTCATAAAAGGTAAAGGCTCTGTTTTCTTGAAAGAAAAGGTTAAAGCTAGAAATGTTATGTATGTAGATGGTTTAAAGCATAACCTATTGAGTGTCAGTCAAATGTGTGATCAAGGAAATGAAGTGGTGTTTCAACCAAACGGATGTGTTGTTCGTGAGCTTGATACAAGAGAGACCGTGATCAAAGGTACAAGAACTACAAACAACTTATACATACTCAAGGGAGGACAACAACAAGCTATCTAAGCAAAAATGATGAAAATTGGCTATGGCATAGAATATTGGGACCTCTAAGCTTTTCTAAAATAAGAAAAGCATGTAGATTCAAGGTTGTTTGTGATCTTCCAGATATCAACATCCCATAAAATACAATATGCAAACCATGTCAAATCAGCAAGCAAACCAGAGTTCACTTCATGGAAAAGGAAGGATCAGCTAGTAAGCCTCTTGAACTTGTCCATACTGATTTATGTGGACCATCGAGGAAAAATTCACCTCATGGAGAAGAATACTTTATTTTGTTCACTGATGATTTTTCTAGAATGTGTTGGATAGGTCTTCTAAAGCATAAAGATGAAGCATTTGAAAAGTTCCAAGCCTTCAAAGCTTTGGTTGAAAATGAATCAAATTGAAAAATCAAATGCCTCATATCTGATCGAGGAGGGGAATTTACCTCGGATGAATTCTTTGACTTCTGTGAACAACATGGAATAAAAAGGCAATTCTCCACCACAAGGACTCCTCAGCAAAATGGAGTAGTATAAAGAATGAACATAACTGTTCAAAAAATGGCTTGAGCTATGCTAGATGAATTTGGAACTCCTGCAACCTTCTGGAGCAAAGCTGCATTCGCTGTTGTAACTATTCTTAACCAAGCAAATGTTCGGATAAACACCACTCAAACTCCACATGAACTTTGGTATGGTAAGAATCCTTCTATAAAATACTTTAAAGTGTTTGGAAGCAAATGTTATATCAAAAGGACTGATGAAAAACTTGGTAAGTTTGAACCCAGAATAGATGAAGGTATTCTTCTTGGTTATTCTTCTAGAAGTAAAGGATATAAATGTTATAATAAAAGACTTGGAAAATTTGTTGAAAGCATTGATGTTGTTGTTGATGAAGCTTGCAAAAATCCAAAACAGATAAAATCAATAGAAGATTAGGAAAATGAAGAAAATGGGGATTATTTTCCCACATCAAATCAAAAGCATATTGAAGATAAAACCAATGAAGCACTAGAAGAAGAGATAATGGTAGAAGAAAAGACTCCATCCAGGTATCTTCAGAAAAATCATCCAGAAACTCAAATTTTAGTGGAAAAAGAGGCAGGTGCACAGACAAGAAGAACTATTATAGGGACCTCAAGCTATCTAGCATTACTATCCTCCACCGAACCTAAAAATGTAGAAGAAGCATGCAAAGATGAATGTTGGGTCAAGGCCATGGATGAAGAACCTGAGAAAATTGAAAAAATGATAATTGGGAATTAGTTCCTAGACCTCATGATAAAAATATTATAGGAACTAAATGGATATTCAAAAACAAGCTAAATGAAAATGGAGAAAGTCATTAGAAACAAGGCCATACTTGTTTGTAAAGGGTATTGCTCAACAAGAAGTATAGATTTTGAAGAAACTTTTGCACCTGTTGCCAAACTTGAAGCCATAAGGATGTTTCTTGCTCTTTCTAGCTTTCAGAAATTCAAAGTATACCAAATGGATGTAAAATCATCCTTCCTTAATCGAGATTTAGAAGAAGAAGTTTATATTGAACAACCAGAAGGATTCATTCTTGGAAATGATGCAAAACTTGTATGCAGACTCAAAAAGGTCCTCTATGGTCTGAAACAGGCTCCAAGGGCCTGGTATTATCGCCTTGACAAATATCTACACCAATAAGGTTTTACAAAAGCTTCAGCAAATAGCAATATATATACAAAGATTGAAACTGATAAATTGCTCATTATAATTGTTTATGTTGATGATATCATTTTTGGTAGCAATGAAGAATCCATGAGTCAGAATTTTGCTTTAGTAATGCAGTGAGAATTTGAAATCTCCTTGCTTGGTGAACTTACCTATTTTCTTGGTCTACAAATTCAACAAAATAAAGATGGTATTTTTCTTTCACAAACCAAATATCTCAAACAGATCTTGAAAAGGTATGGAATGGAAGATTCTTAACCTGTATGTACCCCAATGGTAACAGGATGTAATCTCAGCTCAAGTGATGAATCAGCAGCAGTACATCAACCAACTTACAGATCCATGATTGGCAGTCTTCTTTATCTAATGGGTACCCGACCTGACATCATGCATGCAGTAGGAATAGTTGGAAGATTCCAAGCAAATCCAAAGGAATCACACCTTCTAGCAGTCAAAATAATTTTCAAATACCTTCAAGGAACTCAGGACTTTGGTTTATGGTATCCTAGAAATGTAGATCTTACTCTTCATGCATATACAAATGCAGATTGGGCAGGAAGTGTTGATGACATAAAAGCACTAGTGGTGGTGCATTATATATGGGTTCCAGGTTAGTGTCTTGGTTCAGAAAGAAACAAAGTTCAATTGCCTTATCTACAACCGAAGCAGAATATGTGGTTGTTGCATCTTGCTACACGCAACTACTTTGGATGATGAGAATCGTGCAAGACATTCAGATCACATATACTCCACCCATCTCCATTCTATGTGATAATACAAGTGCCATCAGTATTTCAAAGAATCCAGTCATGCACTCCAAGACCAAGCACATACCCATCAAATACCATTTTTTACATGAACAAGTGCTTGAACAAAAAGTCAAATTGGAGTATGTTCCATCCAAAGAACATGTTGTTGATATATTCACTAAACCACTGCCCAGAGAAACATTTGAATATCTCAGACAAAAGTTGGGAGTAGTTGATGCATCATCCTACTGTTAAATCTAATTTTTTCAGAAAGATTATTATATACGCATGTTTCATGAAGTCGAGTCACGTACACATGCATGTTTCTTTGGGACAAGGAGCGTATATGTTTTTTTAGACAAGAAAAATAGTGGGGCAGGCTCTGATATGGGTGCTTTGTCTGATGTTGATGATCACAGTCTATTGATATACTATGTTCATTAATTTTTATCTAACTGATAGAGATGCCTTGATCATTGACTTGTTAACAATGCACAAATAGCACAGGTTCAGGGGGAGCATTAACCTTCACTCGCACTTTGCATTGTTGGCATTATGGTTGTTGAGTCTAGCTATGGCTTCATATATTTATACCTTTTGTTGCTTAAGCCATGTAAAAGTCTAGGATGTGATATGTCTTCTCATACATTTCAAAGAGTCCTATTGGACAAATGATGTAATTTGTATCCCCACTTTGCATAAGATGGATGATGGAATATTTATTATTTCTGTCATGTATAAACAATTGGTATATCCCCACTTGGTTGGGTAGATGAGTCAAGTTTGGTATATCCCCACTTGGTTGGGTGGATGAGTCAAGTTTGGTATATCCCCACTTGGTTGGGAGAATGGATGTATGTATGATTCATTGGTGATAGGAAGGTCATACTCACATAGTTGAGTTATAGAGTCATGTTATTCTTTTTGAAAGTATTTTTGAAGACTCTGCTTGTGCTCAGGGGGAGCATGGATGGTTTGAGTGCATATCAGCATGTACAAATGGGAGCTCAATCAAAGAATTCAGCATGTACTCAGGGGGAGCATGAACAGTATAATGTATTTCAAAAGGAGAGAATATATTGGTCTACCCTTTTCCCTTGATGTCAAAGGGGGAGAGTGTCTTGGTGTTGCTGTTTCCATCAAGTCCAAAGGGGGAGACTGTTGGCATTATGATACAGGTTTTTTCCTTGATGGCAACTCACTCAGATGAAAGCTCATAGTGCAACGGGTCAAATAATTACAAATCAGACTACAAAGAATGAAGAAAGAGAGGTATACGCAGGTTCACCTTGTCCAAGCTGCGTATACATGTAGGTTTACTGAAAAAAAGGAGCGTATACATACACACGCACTTTCACAGAAGGAAAAGCACGTATATCTTGGAAAAACAAAGTTTTTGGTCCAAGGTATTTCTTAGTCCAAGATATTTGACCCAAGGTAATTGGTCTGAGGTATTTGGTCCAAGGTATTGGTCCTAAGTAGTTTTGGTCCATGGTATTGAGAAAGGCCTAAAACTATATTAGGAGGAGAAGATCATTAGGCTAGGTGTGCAAGTATTTTTGAATATCTTATGAGGAGTTGGATCATATATATAGGTTAACGAGCTTCTGATGGTCTGCTTGATCTGATCTAAGGAGGCACCTATATGGCTGATGAAGGTTGATGGATCGAGATCATAAAGGCTTAAAAGTATTCTCATTATATGTTTTGATCTTGAACAGTGTAGATCTATATACTGACGCATGTTTTAATCTGTAAATGTGATGATCTGGGTATGACTGAAGTCTGGAATAGTTGTGATGTTTTAAGTTATCATTTACAAATCTATACATAGGTTCGCTTTAGTAAAAGAGCATATGCACACTGGTTCAGCATATCAAAGTAGCGTATACATCATAAATTGGAATTTGCAGATCTGTACGCTGGTTCTCTTTGGTAAAAGTTCATATACACGTTGGTTCGACACATGGGAGTAGTGTATGCCTTATGAAGCATGATGTTTAAAGTTTCAATATTCTCTATTTGTTGTTGCAGAATTTTGGGCTCTATTCTAATGACTGTATTCTGGTAACAATGTTCTGAATGATCAGATTGATTGATTGTGTTTTGCTTCAGTGATGATGGGTTTTTAGTGATTGGTTGATGCAGATGTATTTTATGGTTGTATTGCAGTTATGATTTTCTGAGTTTCAATGTTTTTGATGGGTCCAATATGAAAATTGGATGAAACATGGCCTTCAGATTGTGGTCTTGTGTTCCACGAGTATCCATTTTGAAAATTCATGAAACGTGGTCCCTAGTGGAAGAGTGGATTTTTTCTGTAGGCTAGCACCTACATACTAGTAGACATATTGGCTATTACAAGAGCTAGGGGCTTGTAGCTCCCTTCCAGTAGTAGCTGGAGAACAAGAGAAGGTTGTAGCCTTCTGCAGGTGAGTGCCTACGTACTGGTATGAGGCTGCACCAATACAAGATTGTAAGCAGATTTTCTTATTATTAAAATAAGACAGAGACGACAACAACAGGTGGTTTTTACCCACATTGGGTTTCCACCTTATATCTTGGTGTTCATGTGTGTTGCTTATGTGTGATGCTTTATTCTTCTTTTAATGAACTGTCTAATAAATCTCTGATATACTGGTTAAAGCTCAATACATAATAAATTGTCCAAATCAAAATTTCTCTGCATATAAGCTGGCTGTTATAAGTAAAGTCACGTGTACACACTAGTTCACTTATCTGAAGTACCGTATATAAATCTATTTGGGAAATAAAATTATAGATATGATAACACTGATTCACCCCCCTCTCAGTATTATTTCCAACACATTATTGGACTTGGTTTCCACCATTAATGTTATGACATGAGAAACTACAAATGTCTTAGGACACTCTGGCCTCATAAAAACCCCCACTAGTCTTGAACCGGTTGATAGGTCAACAATTAAACCAAAAGGAATTGTAGAGGATGTAGTGATATATTTAGACTTGTGGGCGTATCCCATTGACTTTATGGTTCTCCAACATAAATCCTCTTTGGGTAGATACCCTCTAATCCTTGGGTTGCCATGGCTAGCCATTGTAGATGCATATATTGGTTATATATCTAGGGGTATGACGATCTCCCATGCCACCTCTATGAAAAAATTGACCTTATATCCTCTCGCAAAGCCTAAAGCATATCTTGAAACATATTTTTGGGTTGATGGGAGGATAGTAACAAAGAATATGTAACTCGAAAGTCCTCAATATTAGCCAATATGTCACCATTAGGAGAAAAGTGATAATGGTGAAATCAACAATTTCATTGCTTCCTCCTCCTCGTCCTCTTAACACGCATGCTCTTGACCATATAATGTAACCTGACATTCAAGACTCTCTAGCATCAACAAATGTTTTACCATTGAAAGAAAAATCCTTAGATAAAGAAGACCAAGGTTCAACTTCAAAGATAATTGAAATCAACCATAGAAAATTCTTGAAGATTAATCGACAACAAACAATAGAGCAAAAGGGGTGATTTATTTAACTATTTCAAAATAAAATCATTGCTTTTGCTTGGACTAAATCAGACATGAAGGGGACCCATCCCAAATTGTGTACATGTCACATTTACATTAAGTAAGGATCTCTACCCATTCGAAAACCTAAGTGCAGGATGAACCCCACACTAAGATACATAGTAAAAGAGGAGTTGTAAAAGTTGTTCATAGTAGGCTTTTGTAGAAAATATGGTGATAGAATTGCAACTACTCAAGAAATTTTTATCTAAATCAAGAGACAAAATTCTACTCTATTGTTCTACAAAATTCAATTGACAATTTAAAACAACAATCTCATACAGTCAATGAGAAATCAAACACGTGCACGATATTTTTCTAGGGGAAAGAAATTGTTTAAAACCCCTTAAGCATGCTTGCATTAATCAGATGAATAGAGAATGTATTACAATTTCTTGCTCGCTCTAAGCACAATCTGCAAGTGGATAACCTATCTCCCTGCTGAATGAGAATCTTTGACCCAGACTTAGTAAAATTATGCCTCTCCCTGAGCCCCTATTTCCCTACACAATTCATGAGGAATTAGGCCCCTATTATTTAGGAATTTTTCTCCAATTGATTGTGCAATTCCTAATGTTGGTCATCTGGTTGCATGTGACACATGTACATTAAATACTAGTCTGCAACTGATGTTACACTGCCTTGGAATATCCACCATAGCTGGGGAACTCGAATTCTCTGCATTCACTTGTTATTTTAGTCTAATAATGAGTTAATTGGGTGATAACTGAGTTAGACTATTGTCCCACAGCACAACTGACCTTCCACTAGTTCTATCAACAGTTAGAACTAATTTAACTCAATACAACTATAAATAATTGACCTTGATTGCTACAAATTAGTAATCACACATGCTTAACTGAACTCCAAGCCCTCTAACTCAAATATTGCTGAGTAAACTAAGTGACACAAGCCATGTCACACAAGTTAACAACATCCAAGTTGTTTGTTGATGTAGAAATTAGAATTTTCTCAATTTGACCAAGGCAAAGTCAAATTGATACTTTCTTGCTGCACTTCTCAACAATTTTATCTACCTAATTTCTAACAACCATTGGATCCACCCTCTTGTCATAGTCCCAAGAAAGAATGGTAATTAGAGTATTTATGAGTTGGATGAAGTCGTTGATGATCTAAGAAAACTTTAATAAGGTTCAAGGAAAGTAATGTTGTCATTAGTAATAAGAAGTGCATGATGATGTTAACTGACGACATTGTATTAGGCATCATATGTTGGCTAAAGGCTTCCAAGTGTATTCAACAAAGATTAAATTAATACTAAACCTACCCATTCCATAATCACAAAGAGGAGTATGAAGTTTCCTAGGTCATGCTAGTTATTATTGTCTCTTTATTGAACTACAAAGTGATTGAAAAAAATGTATTTCCATTATTCATGCAATAAATAAATTTAGAAATTATATTATAGGATATATGGTAGTCTTACATATTGATGTTATTATTAAATACTTATGAAAAAACCAATCATTAATGGAAAAGTTACTAGATCGTTTCTTTTATTGTAGGTGTTTGATATTACCATATTAAATAAATCTAGAAAGGATAATGTAGTCATTATTTTATTTCGATATTGACATCTAACAAAAATGAGCCCCAAGTAGAAGATACCTTTCTTGAATAACATCTTTTTTAAATATTTACTAACTCGCCATGGTTCGCAAATATTGTTAACTACTTGGTCGCAAGTAAGTTTGTGCATCACCTGAATCCAAAAGAGTGACAGAGGATTATCAAAGAAATTATAAGATTCATATGGATTGATGTTTCTATTTTCTACACTGGACCTGACTTGATTATTATAATATGCATATGGGAAGACAAGGTCTATGAGATATTCAAAGCTTGCAATGATGGCCCAAGTAGGGGCCACTTTGTTGAAAAAAGAACAAGGTGTAAGTTACTCCATCAAGGGTATTATTGACCCTCTATTTTCAAAGTTGTCAAATAATATGTGAAGATATGTGATAGCTTGCAATCTATCGATAGACCAATACTATAACAAATAGATGACATGTTGCTGCAGCCTCAGCTAATATTGGAACCCTTTGACAAATGGGCCTTTGATTTTGTGAGGCCAATAAATCCCCATTCTTATTAAAACTCCTACATCCTATTCTTCACAGATTATGTTGGAAAATGGATTAAAGCTAAAGAACTCCTAGTGGCATTGGAAAAATTGGTTGTGGAATTTATCCATGAAGAAATTTTCACAAGGTTTAGGATTCCTTGAGAAATAATGATTGATGGAGGAACTCAATTTACTTCAAGACTCTTTGAAGAATTAATGGACACTTATAATCATAAGCATAAGGTAGCAACACCATATCATCCACGGATCAATGGACAAGTGGAGGGTACTAGCAACATCCTTAAGGCCGTCATCACCAAGGATATTAGACTACACCTCAAGGACTAGGCTGATCAACTTGCCAAGCACTATAAGCCTATAGAATAACCCAGGGAACTACTATAGGATGTATTCCATATGGATTAGTGTAGGGAAAGAGAGAGTTCTTGTCTATTGAAACATAAATATAGATACTAAGGACAATAGTACAACTTGGATTGGACTTATCAGAAGCATGGAAGAAAAGGCTCCTCCAGATCAATGAGTTAGATGAAATAAAATGATACAACATTAGAGGGATAGGTGACACAATAAGTTCATTGAAAAGAAAAAAAATTAAATCCAAATACTAGGCACTACTATTTGACTTGAAGTTCAAAGACTTTAGAGGGAATTTTCACATCAAATGGCTTGGAATGTATAAGATTGATACAGTATATGATAATGGATACATCAAGTTTTATATTATTGATGAAGAAAGAACTCCTTTAATGGCCAATGGACATAGGCTTCATTTGTATCACCAACTCTTATCAAAAGAGGTATTTTTAAGGAAGATTACTAATTGATGGCCTAATAGTGATTTGGAAATTGTCCAGAAAGGAGAAATCCCTACTAGGTGACCCATACTTCCACCTTGAAATATATTTAAAAAAAAAAAACTCATGTATGAAAAAGCTTAGGGGCATACTTAAGCGCATGTCATGCGAAAACTAGTCTAGGTTGGTGCATGACATGTTAAAATAAATAAAAAAAAATGAAAAAAAAAATTAATGAAATAAAAATGGCACATCATGATTTCATGATGGAAATGTTAAGATCCTTCTACATGTACACCTATGGTTTTATATTTTCCTGCTAATGAAGTGACTTCTAGGATATGCAGGAGAGGATGCTATTATTGTTGCAACTCCATTACATGGTTTAGTTGTTGCATATTTGAACCCTATTGTTGCAACTCCATAGTTGAACCCTTATCTCTATGATCCTATTGTAAAACTCTTGTTGTTGCAAATTTTGATCATCATTGTTGTTACAACTCAATGATAGGACATGATTGTTGCAACTCTAAAACTTTGTTGTTGCAACTCTAGAACTGAAGCTCCACTACTACAATTCCAATGGTTAGAATGGGTAGTGAAACTTCTTTACATGAAACAATAGTTGAATAATGTCATTGCTACAATTTTGGTTGATACTATTGTCATGACCCCTCCCAGAACCATTACTACAAATCTGACATAAACGTGAATATGAACCGTTTGTGGGGATGGGATGCTAGCACAACCTAGGTACAAGGTAGATCCACTTATGGTAAGTCAAGACATGTACATTTCCCAATGATTTTCGTAATGGATATTATTGATTGGCATAATTCAACTTGGCCATTTTATTTAAAAATGCTCGCATTACTACCCCTACCACCGCCAATGACATAATCCTTCATCACGAAACCCATCCTTCCATAATTGTAAATCCCCACTATCAAATCATTCATTTTGTTTGCAACAATAGTGTTTTGAATCTTAAGAAGTAAGGAAATCATGGGAAGCTCCTTCATCCACACAGAACCTACAGAAATTATGTTAATGTAGGCATATGATCACATCTGGGCAATATTTCAACAAGGGGGATCAATTAAATATATATATATTATATGGATATATAATGATGAAGTATTCCCTAGAGTTTGCTCTGAATTTCAGGGAAAATGTAACACACTCCCCTCCTAATCCCCTATAAAACACCAGTTAGGAGGATAGTTACTATGTTGACCCAAGATCCAAGGTGTCACTATAGAAATGGGGTCTAAACATTTTGATCTCAATGAATTACTTAAAACCTTAGTTCAACACCATTGAGTTTGTCTCTTTGAGACAATTCTAGTGATATAAAATTTTACTTCAACCTGAGCCCCATATCAAAGATGTGACCATTTAAATTTATGACGAATCAAAAATTCCACGTCATCAACATGGTCAAGTGGAATACATGTTGTTATACCCACCTAGCTAGCCTCCTGCTGCCACTAGAAAAATTTTTATTGGCTGCTAACCCGTTCATGGGTTTGGGTTCCGCAACCCCACGCTATGCATTAGAATGCAACTCATATGCATTTATGTATATTACAATTATAATATTATATATATATATATATATATAATATATATATATATATATATATATATATATATGACCGACCATACATCGGTTTGTTATCTACCGTCAATCCTCCTATCACCTATATATGTGTGTGTGTGTGTGTGTGTGTGTGATAGGAGGACTCGATGTCTGGTCGATGATGGTAGATAACGACCCGCTGTGTGGTCGATCATATATATGACCAACCACACAGCGGGTCGTTATCTGCCATCAATACTCCTATCACCTAAGCTTTGTTACCTTTCCCATTGTAATTGCAAGCTTAACATTTGATCTAGATTTGACCCTTCAAGCTAACCAATTTGTGGGTTTGCACATATTCTATGCTCCAATGAATAGATTGTTGGGTTCACATGTATGTCTTTGCAGCCCAATTTGGCGTCATCCCACTCCCCTCAACTTGTGGCTTACTTGTAATCTTGGGGAATAACCTCCAAGATTACATACCCTGGAAGGTTACTCCATTATGTTGATAGTGCTTTTAATTGGTCCTCATTCCTGCTGCAACAGCTAGGTGCCAAGTCATCCAGAATTTCCCTTCATCATTGTGTGAGGACTCCTTCAAGAAACAGACTCTAGGACATGAGAGTTCCCATCAGATTCCATTGAGTTTCCCATCCATGTGAGCCTATTATTAAACCTCATAATGCTATGAGAGGCCCACTTACACGAGAAGTGGTTCCTTTTCTGACCAATGCATGGCCTCCATGACATCCCGACCTTCCCTGCATTGCAAGCCCTGCCATGTCATCTCGATCCTCGTAAACCTGGGTGTTTCTCTTGAGTGATCTCATGTGGCTTCCAGTATGCAAACCCTCCTACATTATCCTAGATTCCTTATGATTCATTGATCTTCTCGCACTCAAACGCATCTAACCATTATGTAGGCTTCACGCTCAGTTATGAGATGCAGTCATGTGGGCTAGCAACCTGGCCTTCAAGCCAACCTTTATGCAACCCAATAAATCCTTCCATGATTATGCATGAGGTTAAATGGGCTAAGGATGAGGAATTTCCACCTGAGCCATTTGTGAAGGTTTAGGAACATGGCTTTGCCATGGTTGTTCTGCAAATGTTTAGACTCAGGCCAAAACTAAAACATCTCTATTAAAGCTATGTGAAGCACACACTAGTGATATCTCTCCTAAGCTACATCAGATTACCTCCTATGAGTTATAGATGGATAAATATGAAACAAAACTTCCATCCAATCTAGGAACTTATCCATCTAGTCTATCATAATTATGTGGTCCCTTGGGTCCTCTAAGTCATACAAGGAACATACCACACTCGAAATTGAGTTTTGCTTACCTCTTTTAAGAATCGAGCAAACATAGCAAGCTTATAAAAATAAACAAAAGGAATTTGATGCCAATAAGGCCTCAAGGAGTTCAATGTTCCTCAAATAAACAGGAAATCCTCCTTTACGATCTGATTACAAACATAAGCCATAAATACAAGAGCATAACTGACTCTAATACAAGCCTGCAAGCATTTCATTCTTGAGGATGAGAATTACTGGAATGAGCCCACAATCAATACCTAAAACACTCACTCGGATGAATATATATATATATATATTATATATATATATATAATATATATATATAGATATAGACAGACAGATATAGATATAGATATTCTTATAATAAATACAGTAATGGCTTATAGCTCAATAACAAGGAATGGATTTATATATATGGGATTAATAGTAGATTTGGAAATACAATGGTGTGTGCAAGCCTTTCGGGTTATTCCTCTTGATCCTTGTTAATGCTCAGTCATGGATATTAGACCACTATACATATACGCTCATATATGTTTATTCATATAACATTATGCTATCTCTTATGAGATTCTCAAGGCCTTGGCCCAACCTAAGAATGCATATATATATTTAAATCCCTTCACATAAGCAATTAAAATGTTATCCTTCCTAAGATTACTTGATTTAGATGAGGTCCAAACAAAAAATTCATTCCCAGTTTATTTATTAATTTAAATAATATAGATTTGTTCATCTCACTATACACATACCTTAAGCCAAATTTCAAGCCCGGAATGAACACAATAATAAACCTCTCCTGTAAAGATATTCACAACAACTACAATGCATTTCTCATTCCCAATTCACATCCTTGACCATTAATCTAACCAATTAACATCTTTGTGCCAATATATAATATATGACACACGAATCATGAGTAAACATAGATACATTAAACCTCTTGGAATGAACCATTCCTCATCCATCACACGGACCTTTAACATTGTACAAGAATTTATATTTCTCATTATGTCATAAGCAATAACCAACACAATGAACCAATATCATCACAAGCATTAAACCCAACACATTAAACATATGCATGAAAATCAATGCATAAAGGCTTGAATATACTTATCTTATTAAAATGTTCTCAAAAACTAAGATTGGGACTTCAAATCTCTACCCAACCATAGATAAGTTGCAACCATGCCTTTCTTGTATATATCACCCCCAAGCCAAATTCCAAAGCTTGAGGTGGATTGATTTCATAGGAGTTTCAACGAGTATTTCAGCTAAAACAAGGTGTCTCAAGGTTGTCGCACCTCCACCCACAAACCATCAAAACCAAGTAATCATGGTGAACTAATTCATTGACTTGCATCCAACTTCTACTCAAGAGAATGCATCGATATCGTCAGCATAAACAGGGTGTCTCAAGTCTACCCTTCCTTCACACACCATCTCTAATTCAACAATTTGTCCATTATATAGAGGGACTTGCAGCATCCCAATATATCTAGGTATTTGGACACAGAGAATTTAAATTTAGATGTGGAGAAAGAGATATATTTAATAGCATGGAGGTTCTATCAACTATGTTACCTCTGAAGGAATAAGAGTGCACTTTCTACCATCAGGTGTCATCATCCTGCTAGCCCTAGGTGCCTCCATGTTTTCAAAGGTTATCAACCAGCATAGCCTCTAATGGATTTATCAACCCTATAAGTCACAACCACTGCTTTGTGATTATTATTTAGCAAACCTCATGGATTTCTCATTTGGCTATCATCAGAGTTATGCTCTGTGATTATCATTCTACAAGCCCATGGATTTTTTAGTTGGCTGTCATCAAAGCTTCTCTTATTCTCAATTATCTCAATTATCTCAATTCTCATAACCTTCTCTACCCTTCCAGTAATGTGCATGACCCTTAGGATCCTCTCAGCCTCCTATTTTCCCTCAGTGCCTCCTTTGCATTTTTGTGTTCTTACACAGTAATTCTAGCCTTTTTGTTCTTTGTGTTTGCATCCTGCCTATGCGTGAGAGAGAGTGCATGTCTTCCTTGATCCTCTCGTTTCTCTTCATTATAACTAAATGGAGTCCTCCTTCCTCCTCAACACGTGAGAGAAAATTTCCATAGATAATGGCCCCTTGCCTCTCAGCCACGATGGTTATGTCCTTTTCTTAAGTGGTCTACACAAAACAATCCCCTTGACAGTGTGACCCATTCTTGTCTTTAATTTTTTTCCTCTTCTTGCTTGTGGTTGGAGATTAAGCGAACTTGGACCAGTCATTCCTCTTTCATTTAAACTATTACCGAATAAGCACATCTAATTCTTTTCATCCAACCAAGACTGATATTTAAAAACAATCAACTCATCAGGCAACCTCAAGAAATGGAATCCATGTCCCTCTCTCAGCCAATTTTAAAATAATTACAATTATTTACAAGAGGAAAAAATTTAACCAGGGGATATCACAAAAAATAGGTTAGTGGTAGCAAGAAAAATTGTCAAGTTTACAAAATATATTTTGGATGAGGTAACAGGGCTACCACAAACATGAGAAATATTGCATTGCAGGAGAAGATCAAAACCAGAAATCATCGAATATTTTCTTCATCTTGGGGAATCCCTAGTCAATAAAGGAACATGGTTTCATAGGAGGTCACTACCACAACTACCAGAGGACATATTCATGGTCATGCAAATTTATATTACCTATGAGGGTCACCATGGAGTAGTTTACATATATCATCTTCGACAGCTAGACCATCTGAGGCATGGAAGACTTATCAACATGTCATTATTTCTTCGTAAAAATATATAGACCATGGCATCACTAGTACAAAAATTGGGATGGCCCAGGTATGCCCTTTCCAACCATCAATCTATAAAATTATTGGTGGAATTAAACCTAAACTGAGAAGGTAGAGCATGGGAAGATATTAATATATCCCCCACTGAAATCATAGAAGTTGCAACTCTGCCAGTAGGAGAAGAAGAGGTTGCAACTCCACTACAAGATGACATTTTTACAATTCTGGGAGCTATAGCTACTGTCATTCCTAATGTTATATTTGGGGGGTACATTGTTGCAACTCCCTTGGATGTGCCTATAGAAGAGTAAGCCCCAAAGGAAACACAATGACTCCATAGAAGGATATGGAAAAACATGAAAGTGATGTGGATATCATAGGTAGTAAATCCCCTACTAAGTGATTAAGGAGAATGAAGAAGAGGCAAGATTATGCACCAATACCAAAGAAAAAACCAAGTATACCCCTATAACTACAAATTAGCAATTACAACAAGAAAAAACCGCTGCAACACAAGAACTATCAGGGATAGAAGGTGAAGGAGATGTAGCAAAAGGAGAGACCTTTTCTAGTCCACAAGAACTAGTAGAGAATATTGAAACAAAATCCCCTAATAACACACAAAACAAACAAGTGAGATGAGATATGAAGAAAATGTTGTTGTCCCTACAGTCGATGAGGAGATGATAACAGAAAATATTGTTGCAACACCAAAACTAGCAAAAGAAACTTTGGGGGAAGGCCTTGCTATTATATTTGAACATTATTCAGAGGAGGAATAAGAGTAAGAAGTTGTTGTTCAAGAAGAAACCATTGTTACAACACCCAAATTTAGGAAGCTCAATAAAGTAAGTACATTGTGTTCTTCACTATTGTATGCATCTCTATTAGGAAGGAATAAGATATTGGAGATGGAAAATAGGAAGATTCAAGTTATTATTAAGGCACTAAGGAATGCACTTAAGGAAATGAGGTCCTTTGAGAAGCCTAACTACCTTTCCTAGGAAGCATGTTCCCTTGTTGTAGGGGAAATTCACACTAAAACCAAAGAGACAACCCATCTGCCCATGGAAGTAACATAAAAGATAGTTTTCCAAACAACAAACCCCATACTTGCCATGATTGATATGACCACTCAGTATAAGCAGAAAATAGTGGAAGAGAAGGATGCATAAGTAGATAGCCTAGATGAGTGGGTAAAAGAAAAAGAAGATAGATGGAACCAGTTAATGGCCTCACATGACGAGGAAGTGATGGCCATTAAGGAGTATCACCAAATTGTCAAAGGAATGAGAGAAAGTTGGGCTGAATTTTGTGTGACCCATCCGAATATATGGGAGGAAGAAAGAGAAGAAAATAATAAGTTGTTTCAATTGGAGAGACAAGTCAATAGGTTGGAAGCAGAGAAAATATAACTTGACTTGTTACTAGAATCAACTATTACTTGCAGAACCCCTTCTCCACATTACAACATGTTATTGCAAGAAACATTCATAATGTTTCATAGAAAATCCATAATGACTAGTAAGCCATTTGGAATCACAAGCTCAGCCACATTTTTGCAGGCCTACTATGCATGTACCAATTAGGAGAAGAACCTCCTCTGTGAAATTTATCAACAAAATATTTAATTATTTTATCATCCCATTTTGAATCCCAATAATTTTGTGGGAGATGTGCAACTGAGAGAATTTGTGTCCTGCATTAGTAACCATATTGATTGGTCATTAACTCATGAAGTTGCACAACATAATTTTATCAATAATTTTTTGTTAGAGGAGAGTACCACATGTCATTACAAGTCCTTAACAGTCATAGGAAGTGGACTTACTCTCCCTGACATGTAGAATTCATAGAAAATAATAGATAGGAAGACTTCACACACTTGAAAGTGTAAAAAAATACATTAAATGCACAAAGATTTGTCTAAATAGTTGGATCAGGTTGAAATTTCATTATACAATGATCTAGATTCCAACCAAAGAATATTGGAAGGATTATAAATTTACCAAAAGGAAATAATTGTCTTGTTTGATGGGATTCTGAGAAAAAGGAAGATATTTTCATGCAGAGGATGCAAAAATGTTGATTACATCCTCAATAACCTCCATTGGATCCCTACCTTCTCAAATTTGTATTGATTGTTGGTTCCATGAGGACATGCAATGACTTCAACTGGGGGGGGATGATGGTTGCCAAATTGGCATATTTTCAGCACCTATTTAATACCTTTTTTTCCACAATTTTCCCACTCTCCATCCTTTTTTATTATCATTTCCATCCATATTGATACATTTTTTATCAAGGTATGAATATCCTTCTATGTGCCATTTTAATTCCTATTCTTATTATTTTTCAAGAAATTGTTTCCTTTCTATATTAACAGTGGCATACACGACAAAATAATACGCAAATACTACTCACTCAGGCTCCTCAATGGTGGTTACAACTCCTTTTACATGTTGCAACTCCCTGTGGGTGTTGTAACTCCTTGCAAGTGTTGCAACTCTCTCTCTCCTCAAGGAAAGTACAATTCTTGCAACTTTGAGATGTGACCATAGTTGCAACTCTTCACTACTACTACAACCCCAAGATGTGAATGTTAATAGTTACAACTTATTATCATTGTCATTGTCGTTGCAACTTTGGTGCTATGATTCCTATTGTTGTGACTCGTGATTCCCCTTATATCACTACTACAACTCATGCTTCCCTTAATAGTGTTTTGTTATTGCAACTCCCTATTTTTCTTATTGTTGCATCTCAGGTGATAGTGTTACAACTGTGCACCTCTTGTGCCAGTGTGATAGTTAACCATCCAGCTATTAGTTTTGGACTAGAAGAAAAATAATGAAATAGTTTCTCATGAAGCAAGAAAATAGGAGAAATTAGATGACTAAGAAGAGAGGATGACTCAGCCACCACCTATCACATAGCGAAATTGAGTTAGTCAATGCTTTTTTTTTCCATTTTGTGAGAAAAATGATGTAGGAGAATCATACATCCTGACTCTCATGGTTGTCCATCCACTTGTTTGATTTATTTAGATGGAAAATATCATGTACAAAAAACATTTTCTCTCCTTGATTTCAGTAACCAGAAACTAATAATTGAGAGAGAAGAACAAGTTATTTTACTTTCCAAATTTCTTTCAATTTAATTTGTTTTTCACTCCAATTCGAGTAATGGTGTGTTGAGCATTCACATTTTGTTTTTTACTAACTAGTGCTTCATCTAAGGAGGTAGGTCCCCCTTCTTATCCAAGGATTATCTATATCCATTGCTTAGATATAGTTGTAATTTCTATTTCTATCTATTTCTACATTTAGTCTAATTTTTGTATTGCTACAACTTCAAATTATTGATTGCTACAACTCAAGTGTTAATGTTGTCTACATTTATTCACTGATTGATTTTGTGAAGCATTTACAGCATCATGTGAGTGAGGGTTGTAGCTACAACTCTACTATAGTATTAAAAATTACTTTATTTCCACAATCATAATAGCTCTATTTTTCTCAACAATTTAGATTGGGTATTTTATCAAAGAATTTGGTTTATGGTTATGTTTCTTTTATAATTAGCAAGTGTGAAATTATGTTTTTGTCGTTGAATGACTTTCATTGCACGGGAAACTTCATATTAGTTGTAGCAACCAAGATCACTTCAATACATAACCAAGTCACTTTCAAATGTCGATGGGATTTAATTTGCTACAACATATATTAGACATTGTACCTTTGATTCCTACAAGTGTGGATTGGATTGAAGGTGTGATTTAGATTACCGTGTAACTTATAAAAGCATATTTATATCTTTATCTATGACAATCATTTAGTTACTACAACTTCATAGGCATACACAATTGTACTAGCATATACGATGCACGATAGTTTTCAATTTCCCTACGAACCCCAAGTTGACAATCAAATGAATAGCATTTTGGTTGTCTCTCTAAGCAATTAGAAAGGTAATTAAAAGGCCTATCAAGGGGTGTGGTTGTTAAGTCTAGTGAAGTTTTTCAAGGTGCATAATCAATCTGAAAACATGAAAGATAGAGTATCCATATTTAACTTGAAGGGAAAGGTTGAAATTTGGTGGGAAGACCTCAAGAATGTCAAGGGTATCCATGAAAGAAAGATGATATATAGACATCTTGAGAAATATTTCGAGGACAAATACCTATCATAAAGGTATTATGATGGAGAGATCAAATAATTTCATGAGCATAGATTAAGACATGAACACCTATGCAAATATATTTATAGATTTTTTGAGGTATGTAACATACATCAAGGAAATAAAGTGAAGATATAATGCTTTCTCAATGTGATGCGAAGGTAATTTCAAGACCGAATTGATTTTGATGAACCCAAGACATTTTATGACACTATCTAAAAAGCTAAGTATTTTGATAAGAAATCAAAGCATAAATTCCAATCCCAAGCAATGTGAAAGAAGAAGGATAGGTTGGGTTTAAGAAGAAAGGATCCAAGTCATCACGATACAAACAGCAAAGAAAAATTGTCAAATTTAGTTTTCCAACAAAAGGTGAATACCAACAAAATTATCCCAATCAAAGAGGGAATAATTTAATCAAACTAATGAAGTAAGATATATAAGAATCTAAGAATAAAGGATCACTAAAATGTTGAGGTTTCAAGGAAGAGCATCTAATACAAGATTTCCCTTACAAGTAGCATGATAACAAGAGAGTTTATAATTCCCAATAGGTTATTGTTGTCAATGGTGTAGTTAGAGTATACCTCAAATTTATGTAGCTATTGAGAATTGGTAAGAAAACCATTAAGAATTAGTGGTGGAGATGACCTATTTCAATTTTAACTGACCCTAGTTCTAAGCTCATTTATATTGCAACACAAATTTTCAAGGCATGTGTTTTACAGATAAAGAAGCACAACAATTCATTGTTGGTTTAACAAGTTATAGAAGCCAAAATAAAAGTAACTAGAGCTATTGAATTCTTCTAGTTTGAAATGAGTGGATTGCACACATACACAACCTTGAATGTGCTACCAATGGGATCATACGATATGTTGATTCACGTGATTTGGTTGGAAACACATAAATCCAACATAGACTATTATAATAAGAACTTGGAATGTCAAGATGAGAAGGAATGTGATGGACCTTACAAGGTGTGCAAAACCCTATGTTAGTGAGGAAGATTTTACCTCTATAGCTATAGAAGAATTTTAGGAAGGGATGTCCATTGTATGCTATGCATGTATGAAATTTAGCATAAGACAATTAGTTAAAAATTTAGAATCATCTAGTGTTGCAGGAATACAGGTATGTGTTGTTGAAAATGGCAATAAGAAATGCTAAAAATAGAAGTGCTAAAAATAGCACTGCTATAAATAGCACTGCTATAAATAGCAGTTTGGGTGCCAGTGCTGGATTGAGCAATAGGGAATGAAAAATGGAAGTGCTAAAAATAACATTCTATTTTTAGCAGTTCAGGATGGATTCCTATTTTGGTCAGTCCCTGGACTAAAAGTAGGAAGTAAAATTCGAATTTGATATAAATAGCAGTTTGTAAATTAATTAATTAATTCATCTTGAGTTAATTAGTTAAGGAAAAATTAACTTGAAGTCTATGTAAGGACATGCAACAGTTTATCTATTAATTGAGGAATTTATCCATCATTTAAAGAGATAACGATGGGTTCTAATTTGAGTTGTAATTAGTTGGCTTAGTTAACTGAGTCAAGTCCAGATATATTTGATTTAAACAGTTTGTTTAAATTAAGTAAATTCAGTTAGTTAATGCATGCTTGCATATTACTACTACACTTCAGATAACTGAAGATTCTCTCATGAATAACTCATGCATGTTAGTTCAGACAAAGACCCAGTTGAGATCAAAGAAGGGACAGTGTACTATCAGTTGGATGAATATTTTTCCTATAAAGGAAGCTCATCCACGATAAGGATTTATCTCCTTCAAGACTGCGTAGTTGGATTAGAGGTTAGTGAATGTGTGAAGAGGCCAATTCACACAAGTGATTGCACTAGACCCCAATCAGAATTGCGCAAAGAAATAGGAGGCTTGGAGGGAAAACTAGAGGTTAGATAGATGCCTTTGACTATCTATGAGCATTAGAGGTATTGTGGAGAGAGCAGGATAGCTTTTGAGCTGATTCTTTTTGTAATACTGGCTATATTTCCACTTTTATGATAATAAAGATTTGGGGTTTCAGGCTGAGGCTTTCCCTGGGTTATATCTTTTGTGTTATGTGTGATTGATTCCTTCTTATCAGTTATATTTGTTCTTATTGATGTTGCTCACATTCGATTAAGCTTCCGCTAAATTGGATGTAAAAGTAGATCAAGTATTTTGCTTTAGTATATTGCATTATCAGGTGATCTATAGGTGGGAAATTTCTACATGTGTTTCCATAGGAGATACCAAGGTTTCTCCCAATAGGGATATTTATTTCTCAATAAATATTATTCCAAGAGTAGTGTCTTTTTCTAGAGAATATTACAGAATGAGTAACCCTAAAATAGTGGAATTAAAAAATTTGTTGAAAGAGATGTTGGACAATAATTACATTATGCTTAGTGTGTCCCCATCGAGATGATCTGAATTGGATCCTTAAACACTCTTAAAGTTCCCTGAACTCAGAAGAACTCGTACCAAAGTTTCAAAGTATTATGGATGTCAAAGCTTATCAGAAATAACCTCTAAACAATGGCAATTTGTGGTCAGCACGGAACAACGAGGACCCTCGATCAAAGCACGCAGACTGTTGGCCCATGGTGACCACGCACTGGCACAAATTGACAAACGGGAGGTCAAATCCAAAAAGTGCTAATCACATATCGCAGGGCATCCCCCTCGGTGAAGGAAAGCCCCAAGCACTTGATCGCGAGGAAAAGCATAAAACCATACGGAAATTGCCGATTCCATCAGAAAGCAGGTCCCATGCTAAAACTGGCAGGATATCGGAAGGGCTTCAAGCAGTAAGCGGGTTTGACCAAGTACTACCCAATGCCATACACTGGGTGACACGCGTCCAGCAGATGAGAGAGAAAACCACTCACATCCCGCGGGTAAAGGTCATGCTACTTACCCGCCCGATATGGACGGAGACCATAGGATCTGGAGGCTCCAGATCAATGGCGAAGAAATGATCTGATGGATGACCAGATTTCACGGGGAAATAGGCTGAGTCACATAAGATTTGAGGTCTGGTATGACTGATGAGTTGGCAAAGGAATCAGTTTCACGGGCAATCTTGGAGCAACAGAAATAACGACCGTTCAAAGAGAACTGACACTTAGTTCATGAGAAAACAAGTGTCCACCTCTCTGTGAAACTTTACACAGTGATGATGACGTAAAGCAGGGGAATTCAAGCGGACAGAGGCAGGAGATCCAGAGAGCCAGGAAGCGAAAACAAACGGTCGGGAAGCAGATTGGCTTTAAGCCAGGAACAGACAAAAAGTAGAGCAAGTAGAGAAAGAGAAGCAGAAAGTTGAGAGGCAAGAAAGAAGTGAATTACAAAGAACAGAGAAGCTGAACTGACCTACAAAGAAAAGGTAGCATCGAGCAGACAGAGACAGAGAGAGTCTAAGAGTCTGTGAACTCCAAAGAAGGCTTGAGAGGTTCAAACAACTCTTTTGTGTATACCTATCAGGTATTGAGTACCAAATTGGACTCATATCACTCAGACCAGTTGAGGTCGAGATTCAATAAGGGGAGTCTGTGTACTCTAGAGACTTGGGGAATCCAACTACAATCCTACTCATCATCATCTATTAAGTGAGACTCAAATTGAGCTCCTTATTCTAAAAACTCTACTTTAAGAGACAATAGAAAGGCCATCACTAAAGGCTGGACCAGAAGACGTAGCCCAGGAGGATTGGGTGAACTCCTTATTAAATTTGTTGTGTTTATGTGCTTGCTTATTGTGTTCTCTTACTGTTTCAGTGTTTGTGTATTTCACAATCTTATAGATCCGTTGCATAAAATAACATAGGCACACTCCAGCACTTGAGTCTGTAATACCTTCATTATTTCTCTGAGGTCATTTATGGGTGATTTCAGATCAAGTGGTATCAGAGCTCGTGGTTGTTAAGGTTAGACAAGCTTGTGTTGTATTTTTGTTGTATAATTCTAACTAGATCAAAGCTTAAATTAGGAGAAGGAGAGTTGGTCGAAACTAACCCAGAAATTGGAAGAGTCTATCCTCAGAAGAAAATGTCAGAAGAAAGTCCCTTGGGACTAGACCCCCAATTTATAGATAGTTTCCTAGCCATGAGGTCCATGGTAGAGGAAATGTATAGGGACTTTAGGAAACATAAAGATGAAGATTCATCAGGCTCGAAACAAGATAAAGGAGAAGAAGAGTCTCTCCTCCATGACCACTCAAAAGGAAAAGGGAAAGAAGAAAACTTTCTCACACCTCCTAATAGCCATGAACATAAAAAGAAGACATCTTTGATTAAATTGGATGTTAAATTTGATTTACCAATATATGATGGAGAGTTGAATGCAGAGAAGCTAGATAATTGGATTAGAAAAATTGATGTTTATTGCAGAGTGCAAAGTATCAACTCAAACAAGAGTAAGATTCAACTGGCCAACCTACACCTCAGAGGCACTGCCTTGGTATGGTGGGAAGGCAAGACACAAGTTGACATGAAGAAACATGGTAAGATTCTTTCTATCTGGAGTGAATTTTTTTATGCAATCAAAAAGAAGTTCTATCCACTAGCTTACATGTTGCAAGCCATGATGAGCTGGTAAACTCTTCACCAATTGAAAGGGCAAAGTGTCCAAGGTTACACCCAAGAATTTAGGAAAAGAGCTTTGATTCTAGGAATTACTTTAGACTCACCTGAGACTCTGTTGAATTACATAGGTGGTCTACACAGCTACATGAGGCACACTATCCTCATGTTTAATCCCACTAGTATAGATGAGGTATCTGTTCAAGCTACGCATCTAGAAGCTAGAGGAAAGAATGGGAACCCAGAAGTTAGGGGAGCATCCAAGCCCATTGCAAGCAAGAATAAGGAGAAAAGAAAACAAAAATGGAAAGAGAGGAAGGCCAACACTGCATAGAAAAGCAAGTCTTCATGCACTTACTGTAAGAAGGATGGGCATGATGATGAGCACTGTTGGATCCTGCATCCGGAGCTAAGACCTAAGAAGTTCGAAGGCAAGAAGAAGAAGACTGCTACAGCTATTCAGAAAGATTTGGGGTCAAACTCAGGAGATGAAACAACAATTGCAGCCATAGGTGTAAAAGGTAAAAATTCTGAAGCATCTACTAGTAATTTTGCACAATCTACTAATAATGAAGAAAATGAGAGAAAAAGGCGTCAGCTTTTCCATATTCGAGTTATTTCCAAGCATCAAAAGATTGATACTTTGTTTGATAGTGGCTCACAAGTAAATTTAATTTTTGAAGCAATTGTAAATAAGTTTGGATTACTAACTACACCTCACAAGAAACCATAGCCATTAGGTTGGTTAAGTGATAAAGCACAACTACAAGTGACTAGACAATGTAAACTTAAGTTTTCTTTTGGGTCAGCATTTGTAGATGAAGTTGAGTTAGATATAGTTCCTTTGGATATATGTGGAATTGTTTTAGGAAGTCCCTACTTGTATGATAGAAAAGCTATTTTCTATAGAGATGAGAACAAGTATATCCTTGTTAAAGGTGGAATCGAATATATTGTAAGAGCTCATAAGCTCAAGAATAATGATACTCTCATAAACTCAGGGAAGATGAAACGAATTGTAAATTCATGCAAATAATTTTTACTGATGGTTGTAAAGGAAAAGAAACCTAATAAAACCAATGTATTTGAGGGTTGTGATGCTAAACAGCAAGCTGATTTAGAAAAAATTGTTTCAGAATATGATATCTTGTTTCAAGAACCTAAAGGTCTACCACCCAAAAGGGAAATAGTGCATGATATTAATTTGTAGCAAGATGCTCCCTTGCCTAACATTGGAATGTACAGGCTATCCGCTTTAGAGAATGCAGAAATTAAGAAGCAGGTGCAAGAGTTGCTCGAGAAGGGGTTCATCAGACCTAGCACATCACCATGTGGGTCTCCAATCATTTTGGTGAAAAAGAAAGATGGCTCGTGGAGAATGTGCATTGATTACCGAGCACTGAATAAGATAACAATCAAAAATCGTTAGCCCCTTCCTCGCATAGATGATCTATTAGATCAGTTAAAGGAAGCTGTTTATTTTTCCAAGTTAGACTTACATAGTGGATATCATTAGGTCAGAGTTGCAGAACGATATGCATGGAAGATTGCTTTCAAAACAAAGCAGGGATTGTATGAGTGGTTGGTTATGCCTTTTGGCTTAACTAATGCTCCTACTACTTTCATGAGAATAATGAATGATATACTCAGACCTTTTCTTGATGATTTTGTTATTGTATATCTGGATGACATTCTTGTATTTAGCAGAACGTGGGAAGAACATTTAAAGCATGTGAAGCAGACACTAGATATTTTGAAAAGCGAAAAACTTTATGTTAAACTCTCAAAATGTGAATTTGGCAAAACATCTTTGCATTATTTGGGACATATAGTAGGGGGTGGTGAATTGAAGATAGATCCCTCTAAGGTGGTAGTCATTGTAAACTAGCCTAAACCCAAATTTGCTACAAAAGTTAGAAGCTAATATTGGAGAAATTCATTTCTAACTTTTCCTTAATTGCATCTCCCTTACATGCTTTAACAGGATTGAACAAGGTGTTTCAGTGGAGTGGCAAATAGGAGAAAGCCTTCGACACCTTGAAAGAAAAGATTAGTACAACACCAGTACTAGCACTGCCCGATCTTCAAAGACCATTTGAGATCCAAATGGATGCTAGTGACTATGCCATGGGAGCAGTTTTGATACAACACAGTAAACCCATATGTTATCATTCTGAGACATTTAATTCTGCAGTAGTTAACTATCCCACATATGATAAAGAAATGTATGCATTAGTACAGAGTGTGAAAAAGTGGAAACATTACTTAATCGGCAAAGAGACAGTTATACATATTGATCATCAACCACTTCAATATCTACACTCCCAAACTAAGTTGCAGTAATCAAGACACTATAGATGGATGGGTTTTCTACAACAGTTTCATTTAGTCATCAGATATAAAAAGGGAATACACAATAAAGTTGCAAATATGTTATCTAGACCAATTATAAATGCATCTACTATACTTAGCATAATTCAGTATTGCATGAGAGCTACATTGAACAATATGCTCAAGATACAGATTTTAAATATGTATATGCAACTTTAAGTCAAGTCAAACAAGTAGAAGAATTGGATTATCACATTAAGGACCAACTATTGTATCATTGTGGGAAGCTATGCATTCCACAAACTGAAAGAGTAAAGATAATTTGAGAAGAACACACTTCTCTAATATCAAGTCACTTTGGTGTAAGTAAAATGGTTGCATAGCTGCAAAGATTTTGTTATTGGCCAAAATTGAATGAGACAGTTTCTAGATATGTAAGAGGGTGTACCATGTGTGCTAAAAGCAAGCCCATCAATAGAAAACTAGGTTTTTACACTCCACTACTAGTTCCTTCTCATCCTTGGGAAAGTGTTTCCATTGACTTCGTTGGAGGACTGCCTAAATCTAGGAAAGGTCATGACTATTTATATGTTGTTGTGGACAGGTTCAGCAAAATGTGTATTTTGATACCTTGTAATAAACAGATTACAGTTGAACAAACTGCAAAATTGTTCTTTTAGCATGTATGGGTTCATTTTGGATTACCCACTTCCATTGTATCTAATGGAGATTCCCGATTTGTTGGGAAGTTTTGGTCGAGTCTGTGGGAACTGATGGATACCAAACTGAAGAAAAGCACAGCCTTTCATCCACAGACAGATGGCCAGATAGAAGTGGTCAATAGGACAGTGATCCAGTTGCTCAGAGGTTATTACAGCAAGCATCCCAAACTTTGGGATGAACATTTGTGTTATGTGCAACATGCTTACAACTGAGCGAAACATTCTTCCACACAGAGATCTCCTTTTGAGACCTATTTTGGTTTCACACCAAGGTCTCCCTTGGATTCTGTCTCTGGTAAAGGCATAGTAGTTGATGGACACAGTGATGTGGACAAAGCAACCAAGTTCATTGAACAAATCCAAGAGATTCACCAGGCAGTATAGGAACAACTAGAAAGGAGCCAAACCAAATACAAAGCGAGGCATGACAAGCATTAGATGGAGCATGGTTTCCAAGTTGGTGATCAAGTCTGGCTGTATATCAGCAAAGCAGAATGCAAGGTGAAGGTAAAAAGCTAAAGCCAATAAGGTATGGACCTTTTAAGATACTTGAGAAAATTGGTGAGAATGTTTTTTACCTTGATTTACCACCTTACATGCACATCTACTCAGTCATTAATGCAGACATCTTGAGACTATTTGAACCTTCATTAATTGAAGATCCCGAAGAGCAGAGTCAATTACCTTTTGTTGATGATCTATTACTTGAATATCTCATTGAATTGCAGGAAGGCACAGTTCTGGACAGGAAGGTGAGGACGACGCGCAGGGGAGATGTTGAGTACCTCAGGATTAGACTCAAGGTTTCAAAGCCAAGCAGTGCAAAATGGATGGAGATTGGACAAGTGAGACAACTATACCCTCACTTAGTCGATGCTTGAAAACCAACTTTTGGTGGTCCAAAAGCTTTTTCAGTGGGAAGGCCGTGATCCGAATTGCATCCTTAAACACTCTTAAAGTTCCCTGAACTCAGAAAAACTCATACTGAAGTTTCAAAGTATTATGGATGTCGAAGCTTATCAGAAATAACCTCTGAACAATGGCAATTTGTGGTTAGCACGGAACAACGAGGACCCTTGGTCAAAACGCGCAAACTGTTGGCCCATGGTGACCGCGCACCGGCACAAATTGACAAACGGGAGGTCAAATCCAAAAAGCACTAATCGCTTATCGCAGGGCGTCCCCCTCAATGAAGGAAAGCCCCAAGCGCTCGGTCGCGAGGAAAAGCATAAAACCAATTTCATTAGAAGGCGGGTCTCATGCTAAAACCAGCAGGATATCGGAAAGGCTTCAAGAAATAAGCGGGTTCGACCGAGTCCCACCCAATGCCATACACTAGGCGATACGCATCCAGCAAATGAGATAGAAAACCGCTCACATCCCGCGGGTAAAGGTCATGCTACTTACCCACCCGATATGGATGGAGACCGTAGGATCTAGAGGCTCCAGATCAACGGCAGAGGAATGATCCGATGGATGACCAGATTCGATGAGGAAATAGTTGAGTCATATAAGATTTGACGTCCGACATGACCGATGAGTTGGTAGAGGAATCAGTTTCGTGGGTAATCTTGGAGCAACCGAAATAACGACCGTTCAAAGAGAACTGACACTCAGTTCATGAGAAAACAAGTGGCCACCTCTCTGTGAAAAGTTACACATTGATGATGACATAGAGCAAGGGAATTCAAGTGGACAGAGGCAGGAGATCCAAAGAGCCAAGAAGTGGAAACAAACAGTCAGGGAGAAGATTAGCTTTAAGCCACGAAAAAACAAAGAGTAGAGAAAGCAGAGAAAGAGAAGAAGAATGCCGAGAGGAAAGAAAGAAGTGAATTACAGAGAACAGAGAAGTCGAGCTGACCTGCAGAGCAAAGGCAGCATCGAGCAGACAGAGACAAAGAGAGTCCGAGAGTCTGTGAACTCCAGAGAAGGTTTGAGAGGTTCAAGCAACTCTTTTGTGTATACCTGTCAGGTATTGAGTATCAAATTGGACTCATACCACTGAGACCAGTTGAGGTCGAGATTCAGTAAGGGGAGTCTGTGTACTCTAGAGACTTGGGGAATCCAAGCACAATCCTACTGATCATCATCTAGTAAGTGAGACTCAAATTGAGCTCCTTATTGTAAAAACTCTACTTTAAGACACAATAGAAAGGCCACCACTGAAGGTTGGACCAAGAGATGTAGCCCAGGAGAATTGGGTGAACTCCTTATTAAATTTGTTATATTTATGTGCTTGCTTACTGTGTTCTCTTACTGTTTCAGTGTATGTGTATTTCATAATCTTATCGATCCGTTGCATAAAATAACATAGGCACACCCCAGCGCTTGAGTCTGTAATACCTTGATTATTTCTCTGAGGTCATTTACGGGTGATTTCAGATCACGAGATCACTAGAATTATTTGTTATGAAGAAAGATGGTAGCCTTAGGTTATGCATTGATTATAAAAATTTGAGTAAGATGACCATCAAGAACAAGTATATGTTGCCCAGGATTAATGACCTCTTTGATTAGGTAAGAGGAGCCACATTGCTTTCAAAATTTGACTTGAAGTCTGCATATCATCAAGTTTGAATAAAGGATGAGGACATATACAAGACTGCATTTAGGACCAAGTATATTACGATTTTGTGGTGCTTCCATTTGGGCTTACCAATGCACCAATTATATTTATATGTTTCAATATCCTTATCGAATAGTTGGATAAGTTCGTTTGGTTTTTATTGACCAAGGAGGAGCATGAGGTGCACCTCAAAATGGCGTTGTGAGTATTAAGTGAACACCACTAGTTATATTCCAAATTCATTAAGTATGATTTTTTTTTTTTTTTTTTCAGATGCAATTTCAAAGGAAAGGGTTGCAGTAAACCACAAGAAGACCAAGACGGTCATGGATTTACTAGGAGCATGAGGAACACCTCAAAATGGTGTTGCAAGTACTAAGTGAACACCACTAGCTATATGCCAAATTCATTAAGTGTGATATCTTTCAGATGTAATTTCAAAGGAAAGGGTTGCAGTAAACCCCAAGAAGATTAAGGCAATTATGGATTTACCAAGAGCTCAAAATTTTTTAAAGGTGAGTTCATTTATGGGCTTGGATAGGTACCATAGAATATTCCTTCAATGATTTTAAAAGATTGGTCAACCAATAAATTCATTACAAAAGAAAGGGGTAATATTTGTATGGCTAGGAAAGCGTGAAGTAAGCTTTCAGCAGTTGAAGTGTCTCCATACTAGTGAACCTATTCTAAGAATTATAGATCTAAACAAATACTTCTTAATTTGTACAAATTCCTCCAAGGAAGGACTCAAAGGAGTTATCATGCAAAGGGGACATGTGATAGCTATGAATCTAGGAAACTAAATAAGCATGAAAAAAACTATGTGACACATGATCTGGAGATTGTAACCACTATACATGCCTTGAAGATGTGGAGACACTACTTTTATGGAAGAATATTTTTATTAATGAAAAATTATAGAGGGCTCAGATATTTGTTTTGCTAGTCTCATTTGAATGTCAAGCGAGCTAGGTGGATGCCTTTCATCAAAGAGTTTGAATTTGAAATTTGGCACATTAAATGAAATAAAATTGATTGGTATATGCACTTAACAGGAGAGTGCAAACAATATGGCAACAATTAACATCTATGAACTAGGTGTAAAAAATAGAATCAAATATTCCCTATAGGGTGATGAATACTTCCAATATGTAAAAGGATGCTTGGAGCAAGAGCTCAAAGGACCAAGGTGTGCAAATTATTAGTTAATAGAGGAAAACCTATTAATGTACAAGGTTAGGTTTTACATATCAAATTCAACAAACTTAAAAAGGCTCATAATGGATGAACTCATTAAGAGGCCTTACTTGGGCCACCCAAGTTATCAGAAAACAGTAACAGCCACAAGGAAATAATATTATTGGTCTGGGATGAAGAACAAAATTGCTAACTATATTGCTAAATGTTTGGAAGGTCAATAGGTTAAATTTGAGCATAAGCACCCAATAGGGTTATTGTGGTCAAATAAAAATTCATAATGGGAGTGGGAAGGCATATTCATGGATTTCATCATCGGATTACCAAGAACTACCAAGCAATATGATGCTGGTAATGGTGGATAATTTGAGTAGGGAAGCTTACTTCACTCATGTGAAACCCACTTGTAAAGAAATTGGCATTGCCAACATTTTAATGGAATAAATTTTCAAATTACATGGCAATCCCAAGACCATCATATCAAATTGGGATGCTAAATTCAGTTCAAAATTTTGTGAATATTTGCTTGCAAAAATTGGAACACAATTGGATTACAGTACATCCTACCATCCTCAAATAGATGGAAAAACAAAGAGAGTAAAAAGGGTGTTGTAATATATGATAAGGATGTATGTTATGCACTAGCCCAAGAAATAGGACGCTTATTTACCTCTAGTAGGGTTTTCCTATAATAAAGGCTATCAAGATTTTTTAGAAATGAGTCCCTTTAAGGAAATATATGGAAAAAAGTATAATATCTCAATAATTTGGGATAATCCAATAAACCAAATCACACTTGGACCAAACATGCTAAAGGAAATGGAAATGGAAAAAATTAGGTAGAACCTAAAAGTAGCATAAGATTGATAGAAAGTTATGCAAATTGGAACATAACTCATAAGGATTTAAAGCATGAGAGCATGTGTATCTCAAGATTAAGCCAAAGAGAATTTTCTTGAGATTAGGAGCTTGTGCCAAGCTAGCACCATGTTATTGTAGACCATTCAATATCTTAGAGAGAGTGGGATTAGTGGCATATAGGCTTACCTTACCTCATAGTGTGAAAGTGAAAAATGTTTTCCATGTGTATTTTCTTAATAAGTATGCACATGATAATAATCATATCATTGATTGGGTTTCACTTCGGGTGGAACCGAAAGGAGAATTCCCAGCAAATCCCCAATGTATACTCGACAAGAAGGAGACTTTACTCTAGAACCAAGTTATCATACAAGATAATGTGCAATGGAAGCACTTTAGAGTAGATGAGGCCACATGGAAAATAAATGATGCCATCAAAATGGCATACCCATTTGTATTTTTTGTACTTAGTATTTTCCATGGATAGTAGAACATCGAGGATAGTGATCCTTTAAGTGGGAGGAGATTCTATGATCCCATTTAAGCCTCGTTTTTGTAATTGTATTTATGATTGATATTGTTGGAATGGTTGGCATTGATATCTTGCTAAAATTTTATTTGATGTAATGCATTTTATTTTAATGTGTTATTAAAAGTTGAAGAAAAGAGAAGTCTACACAAATCCTAATGCCTGAGATATGAGAGGGAATTGGAAAATTTATTTTCTTACCCTGAATTAAATGTCCAATTTCCCTTATCCCCATAAATATGATGGGTAATTGTTACCAACTTCCATCAATTGTGAGAAATAATGTGAGTGGTACATAATTGCTTTAGAGGTATGGGAAATGTAGCCATTTTGGATGCTTTTGAATTAACCACATAGTGTAGGTACTGGACCTCGAATTCTTATGTAGATTAGTAGTTTGGGGAAAGGGAGCACAAGTGGTGAGTGGTTGCTATGGGGTGTGTAAGAGATAGGGAAGTGCATGCATGTGGAACTAGAGAAATATGATGGGTACTTGTTACCAACTTCCATCAATTGTGAGAAAAAATGTGAGTGGTACATAATTGCTTCAGAGGTATGGGCAATGTACCCATTCTGGATGCTTTTGAATTGACCACATAGTCTAGGTATTGGACCTCGAATTCTTATGTAGATTAGTGGTTTGGGGAAAGGGGGAACAAGTGGTGAGTGGTTGCTATGGGGTGTGCAAGAGATAGAGAAGTGCATGCATGTGGAACTAGAGAAAATCCTATGGAAAGAGAAATAAACATGTGATGGTTTTGAGGCTATGACTTTGAATAGAATGTGGTAGAAAAGATTTTGAGACATAGCAACCCGTGTGGAACTATGAGTTCCTTGTTTTTGGATTGAGAAGACAATGTTGAAGTTTTCAACCTAAGTTAGAGGGCCAAGAATTGCTCAGCAATTTGTTTGAATGAAGAACGATAAGCATTAATGTGTTGTCTTGTGAGATATAAATTTGAAGTTAAATTGAGCTCTAAGTCTCTTCAAGTATCTCTTCATGCAAATAGCCTTCACTAGGTCAATAGTATCATTAAGAAATTGTTTTATATCCCTATCTGGGGGTAAGAAGAATTGAAATTTTTCCTTGATTAGAGACCCTACAAGGGTGTGGTAAATGCCTAGTTTGGAAATCTCTACAATGTAGTTTGCAAAATCGTTGTAAGGATTATAGGAACCCTAGGTTATCATAAATGTGTGTGTGTGTGTGTAATATATTAATAAGAGTTTATCAGGACATTATTTCCCCAATATATAATCCAAAATGCTAGCCTTTCTAATTGTATGTGTTTTGGTTGAGTCTTGAAGTTTTTAGTGTCAAAGGAGCAATAGGTATTCTTAATTAGTTGGGTGTATTTTGGGGATTTATACATTGGACCTTCGTTTGACCTCATTAGGGGATTTTAGTTAAAGGTTATATAGTAAAGGATTTTAGATGCCTTTATGGATTTTTTAAGATTTATCTATCTTCATAGGTATTATGGTTAAGTGTATTCCTTATTGGAAGTGGTTTAGTCCTTATAAGTAGGCTTGAAGTCATATTTTGTAAGTTTGAAATTTTGGAAATTTGAGGATGGAAGTACTATCCTTAGCCCCTGGCTACATGGGCCAATGGTGGTCGTGATTGAGGACTTAGCCAAAAAGGTGCTAAGGGTGGAATTCTGAAAAAAGTTGGATGTTCTAGATATCTAGGCATCTAGAAGTTCCCCATGCCTAGGGATCCAACAAAAGTTGGATGTTTTGGATATTCATATATCTAGGTACTTGGGCATACAAAAACTTAAATAGGTGGTATTTTATGAAAATCCTCGATGTTGAAGGCCTAGAGGGGAAGAAGCTACAACGACGGAACTCAAAACTAATGGAACCACAACATCATGGCTATGAGAGATTTAGAATACAAGAAAATTTTAAATGCAAACCTTTTTGAAAAACATCAATTTGGATGCCAACTCAACAAGCCAAGTGGTAGTTATGAGGAATCAACATGGAAGAACCCCAATCCATGTTGGTGGATATGTTCGTGATATGACATGTTGACATGTCATGTTGTCATGGCATAAAGGACCAGATTAGATGATGTTGCATGATGACGTGGTGTGTGGAAATGGCATGGTAGTGTGGAAAAGATTATGTGACATCTGTTATCACTCAGATTTTCCTTGAAGTTGTTAGAAGAAGGAAAGGGGTTCGAGGTAACCACAAACCAACTTTTAAGTACATAATCTAGCCAATCTATACTCAGAGAGAGCTCTCTCTTTAAGATTTAGCTTTTTTTTATAGGATATTAGGCTAGCTATGAAAGCTTGGGGGTTTTGATTGTGTTTGGTGGTGGAATTTTGGAGCAGATGGGTAGAACAGAGTATCTCAGTCCATTGGGCTATGGAGTCAACTGCAGATGGCTAAACTGGATTAGGTCGTTTTAACAAGGGAGGGCTTTACAGGGCAAGATAGTTAAACGAAACACAAATAATAGCTTTAAAGGGGTGAAATGGTCTTGAAAAGGAAGAAGGTCAGTTAAGAATCCTTCAGCAAATTTCAATATGAGGGAAAATGGGTGATCACTAATAAAAATCAATTAAGAATTTCTTATTAAATGACCACAATGATAAACTAAGAAGTAAGGAGCAGTTAAGAATTCTTTGCCTATGATAGCTTAGAATAAAACGTTTAGAATAAAAACGATTTTAAAGACAAATTCCACTAAAGCACTTTCTGAAATATACTTTTTTAGTTTGTTATTCAAAGATGAAACACATGTGAAATATTAAACCAGAAAACAGTAACACATAAGATATAGAATACTTATTTGTCCAACGTTTCACACATGAATCCTGTAAAAAATCCTTTGCTTTATTTCTTCATCCAGCCAGCCATACAAGAGTTGTTCAACAGCACTTTATTCCAAAACAATAAGTCTACAGAAATGTCAAAGAATCCACCCCAAGTACTTTGAATGAGGAAGTACTTATATAAAAAATTTACAATAAAATATCTCATAACTGAGAGAAATTTAATCTAGGAAGACTAACTATATGTTACGTAAAAGTAGAGACAGGTGGTCTCGAAGATAGAAACTAAAAGTGAACTGATGGCTTGTTGTCCCTGTTTTTGTGAATGAGCTGGAGGCAGACCCTATGATTGAGCAGCTTGTTGTCTTGCTCGTAATTTTGTGTTGGCTATTTGCATTTTATCTTCTTACTGATACTCTTTGACCTGTTCTGATACTCTTTACCTGCTTTATCTTTGTTCACCTTCTTTTACCAAAACTGACTATGGTAAATACTGAAAATTTACTTTTTTACCAAGGTAAATCATAAAATTTCTGTCATATCTATCCACCATTCTTCCCCTGGTATCCTGGTCCTTTGAATTTTCTTTAATTTTTCATCAACCTCAGTGTATTTAACAAAATTGGATTGTACTAGAAACAAATGTTTTAATTCATGTTCAACATAAAACAGGTTCTCTAAACTGTCATAGAGAACTCTGCTTGTAGGGAGTGCCTTGGGTGCAGATGAACTAGTTGATGAACTGACCTGATTATTTGCATACTGACCCAATTTTTCAATATAATTCTCATGCCTCATCAATTTATCATTAATTACTAGAGGACTGAGAAGTCCTTTGCTCTGTAAAATGCCAAACTTTTCCATAAATTCTTCAATGTCCTCCTGCATGTTCTGACATCTTCTTTCTAAGTTCTGCATCAGAGATCTTTTGGTCAATACCTTCTTGATTTCTAGGCTAGTCCCAGTTCTATCCTCAATATTCAGCTCTTCTGGCTGGTACTTATTTTTTTTGTTCAAAAAGTTTATTAGCCTGATAGCTTCCTCGGGCTTCCCTCCTAGCTCTTCCTTAGTTTTCTAAATCTCTTGAAGAGCCAATTTCACTAGGTCAATCTGTTCAAAAATGATTTGTATGGATAACCAAACATTATTTATTGATTGAGTGATGTCGGTCCATAGGATTTTCCTAATATTTGTTAAAGGCTTTTCGAAAGTTAGATCATTTTCTAATGTTTTTACCTGCTGCGCCAAGCCTTTATTCCTCATCACTTCATCAGCAAAATTAATTTTTGAAACATCATATTTCTGTTCTAAGGTAACAAATTTTTCCTTTACCTTTTGTAATTTAGAGACTTGGAGTTTCATCTCCTCCATGGACTTGATTAACTCCTCAGTACTTAGACCTGAAGTTCCTACTTGTGTCGTACCTATAATTGTACATGTAATTGTCTCTGTTGTGTCCGAAGGGACATTTGGTGCAAGAGTTGTTGCAAGTGTGGATTGTACTGTCGTGGAGACCACTGGTATCACATTTTGAGGCTGAGAGGTCGACTCACTCTGCCTGCTCTTTAGTGATTTTTCTAATTCCTGCTCAGTCTTCTTCAACTTTTCATTTAGCTTAAGGACTAAGTCCATAAGCTCTTCTTCAGCTCTTCTTCAAACTTCTTTTGAATAACTTCAGCAGTTTATGGATATTTTAGTGGAGGCAACTTTAACTGCTTTCTCAAGGCAGCTATGTCTTCATCTTTCTTCTTTATTAAGGCCTCTGCAGCTTTCACATCTTTTGAGATATGACCCAATATAATAACCAACTCCTCCAGTGATTTGATCTTGTTGTCCTTAACCTGTGAAGAGGCTCTTTCTAGTTGTAACTGAGCAGTGGTATTGTTCAAAGAATTCTCTAATCTGTGGGTCATCATGGCTTTACTTGTCAAGGTAGAATACACCATCTCCCCTGTCTTCTTATGTAATTCAATCTGATCTAGGGGGTGAATGTCCTTGGCTATGACCTCAAAATCAATTTTGAGGTAGTCTGTAATTGACTGAGGTTGTTGTACTTTGGGCTTAAAAAAGATCATCTACATTTTACCTTCCTTGATGTCATAGGCTGATATCAACCTATTCTGATTGGTAGGAGCCATCTTCATATACTAATTGTAGACTTGGGCCCTTAATGGTTCATTTTTGGCCTTTATCGCTTTGAATTTCTCTTTGATGTCTAGGGCCTTGTTAATTGAAGGCATGAAGGATGATACTTCAACACTTTGTTGTTTTTCCAGCTCCTGTCTTTGTGAGCTAGAAGGTGTCCCACCTGCTGGGAAAGTATGTTGACTGTCTACACCTTATTTTCTCTGACTCTCTATAGTTTCTTCAAAGAATTCCTCTTCTGAATGGGGATTTAACTTGTGCCTCTTAGCACCAGGCTGATCTAAAGGGCTAGAGGCAGGGGTAGCTACTTCCCTATCTCTCTTTAAGCTCTTTTCTTCATCCAGAGGAGTCTGTAAAACTGGTGGATCTCCCATGTTAATTTGAGTTGGGTGGGTCTGTGTTTGATCCTGCCCTTGAGAAGTTTCAGGCTGCTTTGACATGCTTGACTGCCCTCATGTAGGAGTGTTGGTTTCTTGGTCTTTTCCCTTTGATGGTTTTGCAAGTGGTGCACTAGTCTCCTGTGAGTGCTTTTGAGAGTTATCAACTATTGAGGCACTAGTCTCTGACGCTGGCTTGTGAGAAGTATCAACTGGCACCTGTTCAAAAGAATCTAGGACAAGTTAGATCTCTCATTACATTTTCTACATTGACATGATCACTATCCATTTCTACAAGAGTACCTTCCCTCCATTCATCCATGTTGGCATACTATTCAATTTCTAGGATTTGTGATGAAAATAGGGTGATAGTCTATTTTTCATTCTCCTATCACAGAGGAAACTGTGGGGATTATATGGAGTCCAACCAAAGATTTTGCTTAATCTCATATGGTCTTCTAAGATTTTTTCTGCTGCTTTTCCTACTTCTCTATTGTTGCAGATGAAGGGGCCTAGGTGATCCTTGATTCTCAGTTGTGCTTTCTTCTTGGCCTTGGTAAAATGAACTTGATCTGAGTTGATCATTTGTCTATAATATTCCAAAGCAAATAGTCTCATTGGAACATATCTTGGTAGCTTGAATGGGGGAAGCTCACAACCATATACCCTGATTTCTATGTGATTCTGGTATAAATACCAGTCACCTACTCTGTACTGTTTTGACAATTGAAGGATCATTTTGATTTCATCATTAATTCTAGGAGGAGGATTTCCTGTTAGCAACATGGTTACTGGTTGACAAACTAGTCAATGAACTCATTATAAGCAAAAGATTCATGGAAGATAGAAGTCCGAAAAACAACTAACCTTGGATTACTTTTTGTATCAAGTTTCTTGATAGAAAATAGAAACTTGTCAGACTGATAGTAGAGGATGAGGTGATATATGAAGGTGGAATACTTGAAAACATTTTCATTTTCCCGTCTCATAAACTGGTCATGGATTTTCTCAGCAATAAATAAAGCATAATTATACCTGATAGCAAGGGGTTGACCAGGGGTAATGATGGACAACAGCAGTAAGACCAACTCATCTACATACTCACTAGTGTTGAATCCCATGACTGCAGCTATCATATCAGCTATGATTTTGCCTGTACCTGTGAAGAAAGCTGACATATAAGGAGGGGGATCTTTAGGTTGATGCTCTTTTAATATGAAAGTCTGGCAGAGGCAATTAAGTTCAGATTGGGATAACTTAGTTGATTTCTCAAGCAAATCCCCAAGAGAAATGGGGGTGAGGACTTGACTATGATGAAATTGTAGCATTTCATTGATTGAGTCAACAGTTATTGTGAAGATGGTTGTTTAATTGGAAGACATCATTTCTCTAAGGTTGGGGTCATAATTTGCATGGCACTGATGGATTATATTAGGAAAAACTTGCACAGAGGGGAGAAAGTACATTAGGAGATTGGATTCCCACAGTTATATGGCATCACAGCCATTCAAATGATTATCTCGGCACTGGAAAAACACTTTCAGATGGTCTTTATAAGTGGTTAGGTCTTTTATTAGAAAATCCTTATCTGCCAGGGGCAGATAGTCTAAATCACGGTGAAGGGTGGTAATGGGTGCAACATTTAGGGTTACTGAGGTTTCCATTCTAGTTCTTTTGGATTCAAATAGGAAACTTGGGTTTTTCAAGTGAAATTGATGAAACAGAGGGTTTGGGGAACTTGAATTTTAAGTTTGGTAACTGAATTATGGTGAATTGGGATTCTTTTCAATTAATTTTCAGCGAAAACAAGTATTCAAAGGGTTTCTTCATGGGAATTTGGGTAAATACCAACTTTTAGGGACAGGCAGCGGAAGGTAGGTACACTAGGTGTGAATGGAGGACTCTGAGCGGCGTCGACTACAAATTTTGAAGTTGATTGGTGGCTGGGAGCACAAGTTGGTTGACCTCGTCGTTAAGCTTGCATGGACGTATGCATTCACAGAATATAACGACAAAATGATTTCTTTTGTTTTATATACAAAGTCAAGGATTTGACGAGTTTCGGAATCTGGACGGGTGGTGTCAGTGGGAGGATTTGATGTTTTGTCATTTAGTGGGAGGCAAAAAGAGGTTTTTATCACACCGCTCATGGAGGGGGGGAGGTATTCAGGCTCATCCGCATGATTCCATATGATGAGCGACGCATAGCGAGGGCACTGTTCACAAAACCGCTTCGCGATCGCGCGCTAACATTCGTTCGCGGAGGGTCGTGCGATATGCACAACAGTCGTCGGATCTGGAGGGCTTGATCGGACAGCTATCGGGGAGGTGATGGTGATGGGAATTTAATGAGGGCGGCCCTAATGCAATTAAAGATTTTTTAATCATATCGGGAGTAATGGGATTGGTCGGGAAATTTATTAATTAACCATGGGGGTTAATTAATCCTTTTTTAATATGGCATAGGTTGGGGTTCTTAATTAGTTACAGATTAACCAATTAATCCACATTAAACGTGTATTATGGTTATATTTTACCGAGGGGCGGGATATAAGTATTTGGGGTTTTTAACATAATTAAAATAATACGGGAGCGGGTGAATTTTATAAGGGATGTAGGTTTTAACCCCGTATAGAAATTACCTGCATACGAATTCTAAATCACAGGAAAAATAAAAAAGCGAGAGCATAACACATAAAACACATATACAC